>CAUZXS010001692.1:140000-142500 GCA_963585895.1 Sepioteuthis lessoniana | reverse complement strand
ATTAGCAAGCTGGAATAGAAAACCAATTCGTAATGAGTTCGATTCTCACTGTATGCCTCCGGCCTCGTGATACACCAAGCTAAGCTTAGTAAATAACTATTTTGCATTATTGAGCAATGTCTGACCGTCACTTGACTGAATTACAACGGTAACTTGTTAGGTGTAATGGTTAACGTGCTATATAGCAATTAGTGACTTCGTTTCTTAATGGGTGCCTTGAACTTCTGTTTTTGTGTCACAAATAATCTAAGTGCGATGAATAACTATTGTTGCATTGAGTGGTCGAATATTCACCAAGCTACAAAAACAGAAAATAAGAAGAGATTTTGATTTTTTACAAGGTGCTCGACACATCTAGCCTTGAGCCAAACTACGATACACTTATCAAATGACCACTCTACCAATGTGTGGGGTGGGCTTAGTGTTACGATCATCGTCGTAGGAAATGAATTCAGCTACACCAGTTGAATTCTTAAAGGAGTTTATTTGCGCTAAAATTCAATTCCGTTTCCCGTGAGAAAGGCATGAATCCATCTGTTTTCCCTCCAACTTTGAGTAAATAGTAGAGCAGGCGGTTCTGTACCATACTCTCTACCGATCCAAGTTATGACAGCCAGAACCATCGCTGGATTGCCAAGAATAACAGAGACTGGCCCAGGGTTATGAAAACAAAGTTTCTGGCTACGGTTATGGTCTTTGGTGTGGTTTCAAGTGAGGGCCACATCATGCCACCTCACATCTTCGAAGTCGGCTTGAAAGTTAACATCAAAGTCTACCTGGATGTGCTGAAGAGTGTGGTGATCCCCTGGTGCAATCAGGTGGCCGGTGGCAGACCCTGGGTGTGGCAGCAGGACTCGTCGCCGACCCACAAGTCCAAAGAGACCCAGGCTTGGCTTCAGAAGGAGTGCTACGACTTCGTACACTTCTCTCACTGGCCTCCCTCCTCCCCGACATGAACCCGCTGGACTACTTCGTTTGGTCATCGGTCGAGAACATAACCAACATGACCTCCCACAACACCAAATCCAGCCTGATCGCCGCCATCCACCGAGTATTCGCGGAGCTCCCGTCGGCGCTTGTGAAAAAGGCATGCTCCTAGTTCCGAATCTGGATCGAGGCGGTGATTGAGGCTGAAGGCGGATACATTGAATAGATGTCAGCTCTACTACATAATCAAGTTAGCTGAATTGATTTTTTCAATAAAAGTTTTAAAATAAAGCTGTAGTGTTGTTTTCTTTATGACGACAATTTTATCGTTTCACCCTATAGATGTCAGCTCTACTACATAATCAAGTTAGCTGAACTGATTTTTTCAATAAAAGTTTTAAAATAAAGCTTTAGTGTTGTTTTCTTTAGGATGACAATTTTATCGTTCCACCCTGTATATTGACCATCTTAGAACTTGTATGTAATTTAGATACATACTGCTAGTTTAATTCTTTTAGATATGAATATTTATCCAAAAAATTAATAAAAGCGACTCTACTACGCTAATTTAAAAATAAAGACCATCTTACAAACCTTATGTTAAATGGTTTGGCTTCCATTCTTTGTTTAATGGCATATCACACTTTGTTGGTTATTTAATGCCAAAGGCATCCTTGAACAAGGGCAAAAGTTATACAATTTAACCCATTGGAGGTGAGCATGTAATATGGGTAAGTATTGCTAATTTGACTTCTTTAAATACGAATAATTATCCTGAATATAAATAAAAGAGAATCTATACCATGTATCTTATATAATGACCATCTTACAGCTTATTGATAATATTGGTAAGTTGATCTCATTTAAGCACGATTAATAATTCTTTGTCCAGTCAGCTGGGGCTGTAGAATACACCGGCTGCTTCTCTGCAGAGGGATAAGACCCCGCTTAACGAATGTCCTGATTATGACACTAAACAATCTGATGGTGAGATTCCAATAATGCTGGAGTTTAGGGGAATGCGGAGTAACTCTTCATTGCCATCGCTCCGAGGTCCACTCGGGCCGGAGAGGTAGCATCTGATAGGGTCCCATCTATGGATCAAATAGAACTAAACTGCGTACTTATGCTCAACTGAATTGCTTGAAATAGAACTGTTTTGACATTTAAACTATTTACTTATACAAAACTGAACTTTTTAAAATGGAACTGTTTTTGAAATTGAAACTGTACTCACGCTAAACTGGGGTGTTTGAATTAGAACTGTTTGACTAAACTGAATAGCTTGAAATAGAAAGGTTTTTGTCGATTAAACTGTGTTTATGCTAAATTGAATTGTTTGAAATAAAACTTTTTTATTTGTATTAAACAAACTGACAAGGGTTAAGAGGCATAAATCCCAAACAAACAAACAAACAAATGTAGGCTTTGATAAAGTGACTCTACGTCCTTTATTTTTTTTAACAATGGCCATCTATCAATCAATATGTTATTACTGGTTAATTACGGCTTGTATTGATTTCTTTCGGGGTAAGATTTTATTATGCAAAGTGCAACATAAATTTTGATTTAT
>CAUZXS010001692.1:122500-137500 GCA_963585895.1 Sepioteuthis lessoniana | reverse complement strand
CCATCATGCCTTTTCTAAAAACATTTCGTGAGTGGTGCAACTATACTATAGTACTGACCTAGCTACAGCATAGAAGAATTATCGTTTTATGTTTTCATAGAGATTATATATCCATATGGTCAGTAACGTGTTAGTAGTCTTTCCTATGCGTATTGCATTCAGTAGATCAGATACTGCTACCAAAGTATACACACACACACACACACACACACACACACACATATATATATATATATATATATATATATATGAAAAAATCGTCATAGAATGCTTTCCTTAAATCAAAAAAGTGTCTGTTCAACAAGACAAAACCGAAAATAATACCTTCTCAGACCTCCTCATGTCTTTCCAGTGCGTATGTTGACATCGCATTCAGTAGATGAGATATTGCCACCGAGGTATATATATATATATATATATATATATATATATATATATATAAAAGAAAAATCGTCATAGAATGCTTTTTCTGAAATCAAGAAAATGCCCGTTCAGCGAGATAAAACCGAAAAGTATTTTTTTATTAGAACTCCACATGTCAGCTTCATTATATGACTTTGATCCCAAGAAAAACTGAACATCATAACAACATTTACTCAAGCAATACATTTTATTACAAAAAGAATAAAGCAATTTTCAGTATAATTTGCAACTGAATGATAATTTTCCTGTGTCTGAATGATAGATTGATCGCAATGAACTGACTGAGATAGATAGATAGATAGATAGATAGATAGATAGATAGATAGATAGATAGATAGATAGATAGATTAAAAGGTTTTAGGTTTATAGTTATATAAATCATTTGGTGCACATTTGATGACGTTAGTCAGTTAAAACTGTATGCTACAAATGACGAGGTAGGGTAGCAGTATATATATATATATATATATATATAGAGAGAGAGAGAGAGAGAGAGAATTTCAGAAAGTGACACTGGATTTTAAAATCATCTCTTGCTAGGGGGTGCCGAGAGAGAGATAGAGAGAGTGTGTGTGCGCGCTCGCGCGTGTGTGTGTGCGTGTGTGTGTGAGAGAGAGAGTAAGAGAGTTTTTTGATGTCTATCAGAATATGACACAGGATTTTAAAGTCATCTCCTGCTATAAGGTGCCGAGAGACAGACAGAGAGAGTTTTTGAGAGTCCATCAAAAAGTGACACTGGATTTTGAAGTCATATCCTGCTAGGATATGCCGGAAGTAGAGAGAGAGAGAGGGGGGTTAGAGTCTTTCGTAAAGAGACCCTGGATTTAAAGTCTTCTCCTGCTATCAGGTGCCGAGAGACAGAGAGAGAGACAGAGAGAGAGAGAGCGAGAGAGAGAGTTTTTTGAGAGTCCGTCAGAAAGTGACACTGGATTTTAAATTCATCTCCTGCTAGGAGGTGCCGGGATAGACAGAGACAGAGACACAGAGAGAGAGAGAGAGAGAGAGAGAGAGAGAGAGAGAGAGAGAGAGAATTTTTGAGAGTCCGCCAGAAAGTGACACTGGATTTTAAAGTCATACCCTGCTAGGAGGAGCAGAGAGAGAGAGAGAGAGAGAGAGAGAGAGAGTGGGAGAACTTTCGAAAGTCTGTCAGAAAATGACACTGAATTTTAAAATCATCTCCTGCTCGGAGGTGACAGAATAAAGAGAGAGAGAGAGAGAGAATTATTAAGAGTCGTTCAGAAAGTGGCACAGGATTTTAAAGTCATCTCCGACTAGGAGGTGCCGAGAAAGAGAGAGAGAGAGAGAGAGAGAGAGAGAGAGAGAGAGAGAGAACGAGAGAGACAGAGAGAGTACGAGAAAGAGACAGAGACAGAGAGAGAATTTTTGAGAGCCCTTCAGAAAGTGACACAGGATTTTAAAGTCATCTCCTTCTATGCGGTGCTGAAAGAGGGAGAGGGGTTTTTTAGAGTCTTCCAGAAAGAGACACTGGATTTTAAAGTCATCTCGTGCCGAGGAGCCGTGCGAGAGAGAGAAAGTGTGAGAGAGAGAGAGAGAGAGAGAGAGAGAGAGGAGGAATCTTTTGCACAGAAAAAAAACTCCAATAAAAATTGCCACAAAGACTCGAAGGAAAAAAACGAGTGATAAAAAATTTTATTTTCATTTCAGAATTGTCAACTACCAAAAGAAACTGTTATAATAGCTGTATTACTACAAATGATTCCATGTACAGAAACTATAACATTCCTGCAGAGTGTAAAGTGTGTAACATCAGTACTTATACCCTACAATGATACATCGTATATTCTATTTGCATGCGATATAGGATACTGGTATGACAGTTAATATCAAGTATGAGTCTACTGATATTTGTCTGGTACACCACGTACATACGAGTACGACTCATGACTTTTTTTTAATAGTGGGAAGCGGGAGTAGGACTGTAGCCCACACACTCCATGCATTCCAAAAATGCCTTGAGTATTTTTGCTCAGCACATGAGTATCTTTAATCCCAAATTAATTATACAGTCAATAGCCGTTGGCATTGAGCATTCAAACTGGATACTCCTTCCCCTTGGATTTTCTCTTTGGATTTTATATATATATGTATATAATAAAGGTAATTGGAAAAGTGGATGAATCAAGCAATTACAACGGGTTTAGTGGTAATATTTCTTTCTTCGCTTATAGAACTTTATCAAACTCTTTCTGTTAATAAAGAAAGATATATTACCAATAAACCTTTTATAAGTGTTTGATATATCCACTTTTCCACTTATTCTTATCATCTTGTCAGATTCACAAAAATCAACCATTTCTCTCTCTCTCTCTCTCTCTCTCTCTCTCTCTCTCTCTCTCTGTGTGTGTGTGTGTGTGTGTGTGTGTGTATATATATATATATATATATATATATATATTTATAGTGTAATTAGAAGGAAACTTAAGCCTGGTTAAATTGTCATTATAAATTTGTTGTATAAACCTGGAAGCAAAAAGATATGTAACAATAGCCATACATCGAGCATTCACATAGATTCATATGATATTCCTCATATATACTATACCCAAATAATGGGCACCCACAGTCTTTGGACGCTGACTGGATATTACTAACATACATATATATATATATACGAGGATCATTAAATAAGTTCCCAGACTTTTTTCGTATGGGCACTTTTATAGATAGTACACACATGAAACTCTAGTCCCCTTCGAAGTAATCTCCTCCGGCTGCAATGCACTTATTGTCCCGTTCCAACAACTTCTCGAAGGCCCCATGGAAGTCCTCTTGTGTGAGCGTGTGACTGACCTTCGTCACAGCCTCGCTCATCTCCTAAATTGTCTCATAACGACAATCTGGGCTTAGGGAATAACCAAACGTCACAGGGAGCAAGGTCTGGACTGTAGGGAGGCTGAGGAACTGTCTTGATGCCCATCTTGATCAAATAGTCTGTGACAAGGTTTCAGTTTTGGACTAGTGCATTGTCCTGGTGGAAATGCTTCTGACCCGATTTGAAGAGTGATTCCGACGGAATCTCTTTCTGAACTCCCTTAAAACCTCAACATAGTAACCCTAACCCTAACTCTTTGGTCAATCAACTCTGGTGTATTGACTTCCTTACTCCTCCCACACCTCTCATCATCCCTCACAGACTCCCTGCCTTCCTTGAATCTCTTATGCCACTCAAAAACTGATGCTCGATTCATGCAAGATGCTCCAAAAGCAGTTGGAAGCATTCCATACGTTTCTGTAGCATTTTTTCCAAGTTTAAAACAGAATTTTATTGCATATCGTTCTTCTAAAGTGTTGTCACGTCCAGATTGCATTTTTGAAATTCACCAGCTGTGACAATCAGGCTTTAGTAGGCTGTATTCCAATTGCTGCTGTAGCTATTCATTTGAACCTGAAATCATAAAAATTGGTCAGTCATCTCATGAGATGTATAGTAATAACATAGTGAATTCTCAAGAGTTTACGACAATTTTAAATGCCTGTTCAAAAAAGTCTAGAAACTTATTGAATGCACCACTTGTGTATATATAAATCAGATCTTTTCTGATGATCCAGTAGGTAAAACCTGGGTAGATTGGACTGACTCTGTTGGTTTTACTACTTTTAATTCGCTCTACTTAGTGTATCGAGCACTTTTTACGTTTATCTTAATTGATTCTGCCAGTGTCTTTTTTTTTCTTTTGATTAGGTATCGTAGCACTATTTGATCCTTTTTCAAACAGTGCAGGTGCCATTAGTCTTTTCTTTTTTTATTGAATTTTTCCCCTGGAGTCAGTTAGTATAATCTTTATTAACAAATTGTATCATCTGGGTTTTATTCACATTGTCAGAATCTTATAAATTAATTATATATAAATATATATATATATGTGTGTGTGTGTGTATGTGTGTGTGTGTGTGTGTGTATTGATCCCTCATTACGAGCAGGATGTGACACAAGATCAATTTTTAGTAGAATTTAACAGATTTGAATTCAGAGTTTCCTTCTCTAAGAGTGGTTGACATACCAAAGTTAAAGAACCCCGTATACTCAACTATTTACCCATGCGTTCATGCCTTCATTGTGTTCATGCCTTCCTTGAAAGTATTTTCGCAATGTGAAATGCAAACGGCCACGTCCCGGATTTGAACCAGGGTTACAGTCTCCATTTCCAACGACGATAACTATTACGCTACGAACTTTTATTTATATATATATATATATATATGTGTGTGTGTGTGTGTGTGTGTGTGTGTGTATAAAATTACATATATTTCTATATATGGAAAAATGCTAATAGCACAAAGAAAAGTTCATCAATGGTCTGTGAGAGCAGGGTTCAATCCCAGGTCGAGTCATACCAAATACTCAAAAAATGGTACTCGATAACTCCTTGCTTACTAATCAACTTTATAAGGTACGTATCAAGAGTAAGTAAAGAAATCCAGGAAAAAGGGTAGCGCCCTCCCTCGGTGCAGTAACCATTGAAAAGGGAGCCTTCGGGTCGCCCTCAACTACGGTCTGCCAACTTACATCTAAGGCTGTTGACATAGCAGTTTTCAAAAATAAATATGTGATTTTGAAATATTTCATGGAAACTTTTCCTATTCGTCTGTCGATAAAAATAATAGATATTTCAATTCTAACGGTCTTAAATGTAAATATTTTTTCAGCGTTTTCGTTGAGTTCTAAGCATTATTTTCATAAATAGGCCATGTCATTTTAAATTTATGTAAGAAGCATACATGGAACCCACACTTCAATATATATATATATATATATATATATACGATCAAAGATATCGTATCAAAGAAAACTCATTGGATAGATAAAATGCCATTATAAATTTATTTGGACATGCAGCTCGCCTCATCAGATGGCTTTATATATAATTCAAGGGGAGATACAAAACCAATTTATCCGGGGTGGAGGAACATTAATTCATATGATATATATATATATATATATATATACGCTACCCTTCCGAGGGTTGCAAAGTCTGGCGAAGGAATTAACGGCTGCCACCCGCGTAATATAAAGTTCTTCAAACGATTTTGAGCACTCCGGTATCCGATTGCCCAAAATGTAAACAAACGAAAGCTAATATAAAATGCGTTATAATTTCCGAGCTGATGTAAGTCACCCAGCCACATCGGATTACATATTAGTACATAAATATACTTTCTATACTACGTAGTGACACACTCACAAAGATCTTTTACACACATAATATATATATATATATATATATATATATATATATCAACTTTTCTTTCTGGAGATGTAAATATCGGATAATATTTCGTCTCTAATATTATCTCTTCTTACACAAAAAGACTTTGAAACTTTTGTCTTTCGATTGACTTTTCACTCAAGTTAAAGAAATAAAAAATCTATTAAGTTTATTCAATCATATACACACTTTACGCTATATATATATATATATATATATATATATATATATATTGTAGGCATATTTTATTAAAGATGCCGGGAAAGGATTTAGAGTTGATTTTTTAATCGCCTTTTCGTGTCCGCAAACAAAATATCGCAACTGAGGATAAAGGTAGGTAACTTTAATATCTATATTTTTATCCTCCGTCATTGTCGATGATGTGGGTGTACATTCAAACCGGTACTAAGGGACTTCGCCTTCAAAGATGACATAAAATGCACGCTATGAATGTTCCCATAAAAAAGATTCATTGATCACATAAAACATCTCATTAAAAATCTATGGTGCGATCATACTCAGATTTCTGATAATCATCAAAAAGCCTTTAATTCTATTTACCACCCCCTCCGCTCGGGCAGGATATGACACAAGGTCAATTTTTAAGCGGAGTTTAACAGGTTTGAATTCACAGTTTTCCTTCTCCTAGACTAGTTGCCTAACCAAGGCTGAAGAACCTAGTCTGTCCTACTATTTACCCATAGCTGGAGGGAGAATAATTGGATTCATACCTTTCCCAAGGGTATTAGTGCTATGTAAAATGCAATCAGTCTCGTCCAGGATTTGAACTCGTGTCGCCGTGTCCATTTCCTACGACAATAACGACTACACCACGGGCACCTCCTCTAAAAGCCTTTAATACTCAGTTGTGATATCTCACTCGTGATCAAAAACAGGTTATTTTAAAAATGTTTTTAAATGCTTGTCTTTCCTTTTTGATAAAATATGCCAACTAGAAAATATGCTGCCTAAATAAACAATATATATATATATATATATATATATATATATATCAAGGAAAAATATATATGGCGTTTGTGATGTAATGGTTACCGTAAAAGGAAAAAGACTCTAAGAACAGAGTTTAAATCCTGTGTGACGATACCCCCTCGGCCCCCCGAATACGTCATCTTCTTCGAAACCATTTCTCTTTACGGCCGGTGATCAATTAGTGGTTCCGATAGGAGCATCGCACATTTCTTCATAGCTACAAGAAATACAATCAAGGGAGTGGGAGAAAAAGAACAAACGAACAAACAAACAATATGCTTGGGTTAACTCAAGTGCAGAAGGGGAGTTATGTAACATTGTGCATATGTAGACTAACGCTAGCGTGGATTTCTAGCGAAATTTCTACAAAGCTACTAGGAATGCCAAACTATCTTGACAGGACTTCACTCACTGGTCTGGACCATCTTTCATGCCGACTGGTCACTTCTGCTGTCCGGTGTCGACTGGCCACTCGCGTCACCATTGGCCAACTGCCTTCTCTGAGTTCCTTTTCCAACTCCTCTCGCGTTTCCTTACCCACTTCCGGTCACGTCGAGATCGCAGGCTCAGGCCTTTGTTTGGTTTCGCGCCAAAACAGACAAAGGGATCGTCTGCTTGGTGGACCACCTACATAGTGTTACACCTGGATGATGCCGTTTGCATCTTGCATAACATTAATACCCTTGGGAAACATGAATTCAACTGTTCTTACGCTAGCAGTAGATAAATAGTAGAGCAGACTGGGCTCTTTAAACTTGGTATGCCAATCAGCCAAAGAGAAAAAAAAACTCCTAATTCAAACCTGTAATCATCATCATCATCATGTTGCACCGCCGACCTACCCAATCGTCCATCGCTCCATGTAGGTCTTCAAGTCTACATCCTGTATCGACACAGAGCTGTTGTATGTATGTTCTAGCTGGTTGTCCTGCTTTGCTCGTCCATGTAAAGAGGTCCACAAGAGTAGTCACTTATGATTTCGTCTCTACTTCTACTGCAGTGTCCTGCATGTCTGGTTCGTCTAACTTGGATAGTTTTCATGACAGGTGGTAGGTGGCCGTACATCTGCCACTTTGTGAGGTGCTGCCTCCTGGACTTGTTCACTATTGCTCACAGCATTCTTGTGTAATTATCGTCAGCTTTTTCTCTATATGTTTAGTTAGCGTCCATGTAGTGAAATCCATACAGCAGTATCGATACTCTATTTACCAACTCCTCCGCTCGAGAAGGATATGACACAAGGTCAATTTTTTTAAGCGGAGTTTAGCAGGTTTGAATTCAGAATTTTCCTTCTCCTAGACTAGTTGCCTCACCAAGGCTGAAGAACCTAGTCTGTTCTACTATTTCCCCATAGCTGGAGGAAGAATAATTGGATTCATACCTTTCCCAAGGGTATTAGTGCTATGTGAAACGCAATCAGCCTCGTCCAGGTTTTGAACTCGTGTCGCCGTGTCCGTTATACCACGGGCACCTCCAGCAGTATCGATACGACCGCTGCTTGGAAAAAAAATGCATTTCACTTTATTGGTCAGGTCTGACTTCCATATGACCGATAGCATATCGATAGCTGTCCATGTCTTTGCTAGTCGCGTATTGATGTCTGTCTCAGTTGATGAGACACTGCTTCCTTGGTAGGTGAACTTGTCTACTAGTTTCAGAGAACT
Source organism: Sepioteuthis lessoniana (assembly GCA_963585895.1). Classification (NCBI taxonomy): domain Eukaryota; kingdom Metazoa; phylum Mollusca; class Cephalopoda; order Myopsida; family Loliginidae; genus Sepioteuthis; species Sepioteuthis lessoniana. The sequence goes on along the minus strand of CAUZXS010001692.1, from coordinate 129,195 downwards.
ATTGTTTACTATGGAGATGTCACCTCTTGAATTAAAGCACATGTATTCCGTCTTGTCTACGTTGACATAGAGGCCTATGCCTACAGCTGATCGTTCTAGACTATGTAGCTGCGTTTCTCCTTGGGCAGGTTTATTTTCCAGGAGCACTATGTCATCGGGGTAGTCTGCGTCCGTAATTGTATGTGCGGGGTATCTTCAGCTTCTTTCCTTTGTCAGCTTGAAACCGTTGTCTTTCATTTTATCAATAGATGTTCTAAGCACGTTGTCTAGACATCATAGAGAGGTATGAGGCTAAGAGTGTATGAAGTCAAAGGCCTTGGCGAAGTTGACAAATAATATTGTTGCCTCTAAATTTTTTGCACATACACCTTCAAGAATTTGATGGATAGTCAAATTTGTGATATCGTGGGTCGATTTCTCCGAAAGTCCTTTTGGTTCTTCCTAAGTATCTTCTCAATTTTGGGTTCTAAATGGAATAATAGCGCATTGAATTGCGAGGCATATTCCTCTTTCGAGGGTGTTTCCTCCGATCACCGAATTGTCACGGCAAAGATACAACTGTGCCTATGAAGGAATACGGCCCGAACAACAACTACTGTACACTATGACAGGTCCCTGCTTAATATCAAGAATATTAGGGATATATATGCGTTAATACTAAGAAAAAATTCGATGTACTCCAGGAGAAGACAGAAACACAAACTCCGAATTACGATTATGAGAATTTCGTCAATGCACACTTAGAAGCGGCAGCAGAATGCATAGCAACTAAACAAGGAGCTAAACCCAGAGTCCCATAGAAGACATTAGGGATTAGAAAAAAGCGCGTAGACGTGAAAACTGCTTCCAAATGCAATAGGAAGAACCCAACCAATATCAATGCCCTGAAACTTAAAAAGGCACAAAATGAATTAGCTAAAAGCCAAGAACTACCGAGGTATAACCCTTACATCCATAGCGGCCATGATATTCAATGTTCTACTACGTAAACCTGTTATACTCTGCTTAAAATTTACGTTTTATTGCATCCTGCTCGTGCAAGGCTTATATATATATATATATATATATATAATGTTTTTGGTACATGAAAATTTATATAAACAGATGAATAACAAAGTCATTGGTAAAAGGAGAAACTATTTTAAAACAATAAAACAGCGTGGGCCCTTTCGTCCGGCACTTGTCAAGCTTAGTCACCGGAAAAATAATTAAAAAATATACATAATAATTAATATATATATATATTGGGTTGAGTAATGAATAATTTCCGTTCCTTAAAAGCAAATCATGACAATGCATTTCAAACGTACAGTTTTAAACGAAACTGGAAATTATCTGATTAAAGATCAGTTATTCTTATTTCAATAGTGAAAGAGAGCGTATCGTAATTTAATCAATGATCTCACGTTCCTAAAACTAAACAATTGAAGGTGCATATTCAGCATGTAATATTGTGGGTGTTTAAGAATGATAAAAATGCCACAGAAATAGCTAAGAAAATTTCTAATGCTAATGCCCAAGGTGTTATTATCATCCGCCTAGTCCAAAACTGGTTTTTAAAGTTTCTTTCTGGTGCTACTTCATTGAGAGGTAAACTCAGATCTCGATCAAGAAGCTTTAAGAGAATTGGTGAAATGTAATCCACGCAAAAGTACTCGAGAATTAGCTCTTCAACTTAACACATCCCGATCCACAAAAAAAAAATAGGAAAAGTGAACAAGTGGCCAAATGAGTAGAGTGTTCGCCGGGGTTCAATCCCAGGTCGCGTCATACCAATAGGAAAACTGAACAAGCTGAGCATTTCGCTTCCCCATACTCTAAGCAAAACGAATAAGGAAGAACCATAGCGACGTTTGTTCTTTCAAAGCAGTAAAATGACCCGATTCTCCAGAATATGACGAAAAAATGAATCTTTTATGAAAATGTTCAGCGCAAAATCCAAGAATGGATCTTCACAACCTTCCAAAGTTGGAGCTTCATGCTGTGTCCATGGTGGAATTAATAAATCATTATTCATTTTGATCGGACCATTGGCCAAATGATTAGTGTGTTCACCGGGGTTCAATCCCAGGTCGAGTCATACCAAAGACTCAAAAAATGGTACTTGATGCTGCCTTGCTTACACTCAGCATTATAAGGTACAGATAAAGGTTAAAGTAGAGCAATCCAGGAAAAGAAATAGTGCCCTTCCCTACACTTAGGTGTAGTAGCTATTGAAAAGGGAGCCTTCGGGTCACCCTCGACTAAAGGGAGACAACTTTACTTTTTACTATTCATTTTGTGTCTTTAAACCGCAATAAGGCACTCAATAAAGATTTATACTCTAAACAGCAGCCACAAAATCTCCTAAGAAAATGCCCTTCCCTTTTCAATAAGAGAAACGTTTTACTTCTCCTAGAATGCACAAGGTCCCATTCAGCTAGAATCACGCAGGAAAAAAAAACTTTGGATTTAGACTAATCTGTTTTATCACAACCAGCATATTTATCCGATATTGCAACAAGTAATTTCCATCTTCTCATTCTCTGTAAAACGCTCAGAATTATAAACTATTTTCTTCATAAAATTAGGAGAAAATATCTGAGAAAAAAGTGCTAAAACTTGAAACGAGTATGATTTTACTTGAGAGGAATCAACAAGCTACTTGACAAATGGTAAGAGGGGATTCAAAATCATCATCATCATCATCATGTCGTCCCGCTAGCACGGATATCCCTGACCCTCTTTCGCCACTTCTCCCAATCATTCCTCGCTTTTGGCAGGTCTTCTGAGCTACATCCCGTATCCTCACATAGCTGCTGTATGTATGTTCGAGCTGGTCATATGCGTGGGTCCATAGGAGTACATCACTGATGAGTTCGTTCTTGCTTCTCCAGCAGTGTCCTGTGTGTCTGGCTCGTCTAACTTGTATAGTTTTCGTAATGGGTGGCGAGTGGCCGTACCACTGGTGCCTTGAGGGTTGTTACCGCAAGGACTTGCTCAATATTGCTCTCAACGTTATTGCGTAATTGCCGTCTAGCTTCTTCTTCAGCCGTTTAGTTAGCGTCCAAGTAGTGGGATTCAAAATAATGATAAATATACTCTTAATTGAAATTAGATTGTTGTTAAATCATTCACGAATAAATATCTTACTGAAGTAGAAATTATTTATAATTGGACAATATAGGAGGTATAATACAATAACTGATGTTTATACAACAGCATTGCTTCTAACAAAGCCTTCATCAGATGATGGCTCTAGGTTCAAGCATGGTTTCGGGGCCGAAGCATCATTACTACTAATGTATATATTGTTGAGTTATAAATAATTTCCGTTTTAAATATACTAAAAATATTTGTCCAACTAAGAAGGATAGGATTTTTTTTTTAATTCAAAACGATCAATGTTCATAAACATGAATGCTAACTTTATATTCGGGAACCTGATTACTTGAGCAATATTAAAATGTATTCTTCTTTATTCTTTCAAATGTCTAAGCTTGAAAACAGTCCAAATCAAAAACAAATTAAAATAAGTTATATATATATATATATATATATATATATATAGAATACTTAGTCCAGTTAAACCGGAGTTAGGAGTAATTCCATCAGGACAAGAAAATATTCGTGAATATTTAGATCTTCCTGGTAAAGAGCTCAATGTATCAATTATACAGAGCAATATTTTCATTAAGAAAAAACAACGAAACCAATCACAAAGGATTATAAATTTATTTCAATCCTGTTACGCATTTTTGAAATTTTCAAAAACACGAAAAAAATTAACAGGACTTCATCAGATCAATTAGATCTAATTGATCTGATGAAGTCCTGTTAATTTTTTTCGTGTTTTTGAAAATTTCAAAAATGCGTAACAGGATTGAAATAAATTTATAATCCTTTGTGATTGGTTTCGTTGTTTTTTCTTAATGAAAATATATATATATATATATATATATATATATATATATATTAGATTTATATATTTGATGTCATGGAAGTTTGTCTGCGACCTTTGGTTTCATGAAGTTTTACAAACAACAATTATCAGGTAGATAACGAAAGGAAATGAAGACATTGAAAAAATCGAAAAATACAGTCAAATACGGTTGGAATTCGGTAAAAATTTTTATGTGTGCTTGTGAGTATGTGTCTTTGTGTTTGTGTGGGTTATAGTTGCGTATTATTGTGTGTGGATGTGCAAACGGTGTTTAGTGTATGTGTGTGTGTGTGAGGATGCATATATATATATTTATATATGTATATACTGCGTATTATTGTGTGTGAATGCGAAAGTGGTGTTTAGTCTATGTGTGTGTGAAGATGCACACACACATATATATATATATATATATATATATATATATATATATCGGCTCATTGGCCTAGTGGGTAGAGTGTTCGCCAATGGTCCGGGAGACCAGGGTTCAATCATAGGTCGCGTCATACCAAAGACTTTAAAAATGGTACTTGATACTTCCTTGCCTAACTCTCAGCATTATAGGGAACGTATAAGGGTAAAGTGGAGCAATCAAGGGAAAGAAGTAGCGCCCTCCCCTACACCTCAGTGAAGTAGTTATTGAAAAGGGAGCCTTCTGGTCGCCCTCGACTACGGTCGCCAACTTTACTTTACTATATATATGGGGGGATTCGGCTGCAGATTTTCTTGTAAACATAGTTTAATATAGAAATTTTGCTCGGATTATAAGACGATCAGGCAAACTCATGTAGGGTTAAAAGCGTGGATTCCGAGGCCGTGCTCCAATCTATGGAAGTAAACCCAGTAAGTAGCACTCGGAAAGTATGTGATGAGCTCGATATCTCACAGTCCAGTGTGGTTTGAGATCTTCGTGACCCGAGATGCCCAATTGTGCCTCACATTACTAAAATATTACGAAACTTTTGACTTACCCGAGCATATATATATGTGTGTGTTTGTGTGTGTGTGTGTGGTGTTAATGTGAGCTTCTGTGTGTTTCCATGTGCCTTGGACCACCCTGAATAGTAACCCACCGCCCAAGAAGTGCATTGCCTTTTCAAAAGTTTAGAGAATGTGAATGCACTCTGACAGAAAATGCGCTAAATTCTATGCTTAAATACTTCCTTTTTTCTTTTTTCTTTTTTTTTTTTTTAGACTTTAACAGCAAAATTTCTTTGACTCCAGTTTCAAATACAATTGCATTTTTAAAATTTTCCGTTGACTCCATTTTTACCGAAATCTAACGTGTAGACGATTTCTAAGAATTCTTCTGTCTATAATTCCTGTCTTGCAACTGATGGAAAAAACAACAAACAAATTTCTTTTTTCTATTTCTGAGTTTCTACAAAGCTTTCCTTAGTCTGGTATACAGGCAAAAGCGAGGATTATGAATAGTGACGACTTTAATACGTAGTCGGGGGCTCTATAGTACGAGATGAGAATACTAGAAATAGCTCAACTATTCGCCTTTTTTGACGGGGGGAGGGCCTTAGTAAGGTTACTATTTTAAAGGGAATTATATCGTTTTCCATTTCTGTTCTCGTAAATATAGCTTCATGCTATATATGTTTTGAACACACTTCATTTCTTGGTTTTATCACTGAGCATGGGGAGATAACTTATGATATCAAGAAGATGATTTTGGATCGACTGGAAAAAGAGAAACTTGATTTCAAAAAATGTAGAGGGATATGATTTGACCATGCGGTTAGTATGGCGGAAGTTCATGATGGGTTCAACACCTTCTACGTAACATGAATGAGAAAGCTAAATTTGTGCCATTGTCTAAATTTATGCGGTGTGCATGCCTGTGAATGCAAGTGCCATTACATTTTTCGGACTAATTTAGAGATTCTACATATTTTCTCCTCTTCCAATCAGTGGTGGGAAGTTTTATCTTCGCATGTAAAGGTCATAATGAAGCGTTCGGTAACCACCTGTTGGAGTGCACGTTACGAAGCTATGCATGCAGTGAAAAACAAATTTCAAGGAAGGATTTAGACATTCGATTCTTTAACCACAGCTACAGAAAACGTTGGGGTGCACAAATCATTTTGCTTTCAATTGAAAACTTCTCCTTCATGTCACATGTTTTACTGGAAAGAAATTCTAGGACAAATAAATCTCATCCAAAAGAAACTTCAAGACACTGGAATTGGTTTCTAACACGCTGACATTCCAACCTCTAGTGCAATGAATGCAGTGTTACTAGAGGGTGGGGATATGACCCCTCACTTGAAGTTGAGCGAGATAATACAAGAATTTTTTTAATTGCTATGAAGTACCTTTTCACATCTACGACCTTTCTTGTTTGATGTATCACTACCCTGATCAAATGGTACCTGTTGGGGAGAAGTGATGTAGTGGCTAACGTACTGGACTGTGACATCGTTGTACGCGAGTTCGAACTCCAGTCGTGCTGGTACGCTTACTTTCGGCCTATTACTCTTGAACCCCTTTATCCTTTCATTTACGTATAACCACTACTGTTCTCCAACAAGAACGGCTTTGGCATTAAATAACCCATGAATGTTGACATTCCATTTAATGAAGAAACTAATCCAAATCATAATACCTGTCTATCGATCTATCTATCACTAAAAGTTGTTGACCGTAGTCGAGGGTGACTAGAAGGCTCCCTTTTCAATAGCTACTACACAGAGGTGTAGGAGAGGGCGCTACTCCTTTCCCTGGATTGCTCCACTTTATCCTTGATACGTACCTTATATTGCTA
>CAUZXS010001692.1:97500-117500 GCA_963585895.1 Sepioteuthis lessoniana | reverse complement strand
TAACTCGTGCGCGCGCACAGAGCGGACATGCCACTCAGAGATGTCACAATAGCCTGAGATGATGAAACGGGTGACAAAGTGCGGGTGACGTCAAGCACCGGAAGCGCGCAGAGGATTTGGGGGATTTCGAAGAACAGTTAAGGGAGTTGAAAAATAGACGCCGAACGAGGAGGTTCGACTTTTGGGGCTCGCTGAGGCGAGACGAATTTGCGCGCCATGGGTGCCGCACGAGATAGGGGCCAAATTAATAAGACGACATAGCGAGATTGTGTCTCTTCTCCTTATGTCGAAACCTTTAACTCAAAGTTGATGAAAAGGTTTCGTACCTGAACAAGAAGTCGTTACGTGTTTTCGAATTTCGAGATTCCTATGTTCTATCGTTATGAACATTATATGTCTATTTCGCACATGGCGTTAATTGTGGCTATAGTACAACAAGAAACACCTGAGGAAGGGTGAAGGACGCATCGGACAAAGCGTGAAAATAACAATTACGATGAAGCATCCAAATACGCTAAATGATAAAAATTATCAAGCTTCATCTAAAAAAAATTGATAAATACTGTCCCAGTCTCTTGACATTTGTTTATCTATATTTATCGATCTATCTGTCAATGATATCTATCTATCTATCTATCCTGTTTGTTCATATCTATCTATCTATCTATCTATCGATTTTAGGCAGCTCATATCTATCTATCTATCTATCTATGGGGTGCATGCGATAAGTTTCCAGACTTTTTTCGTATGGACACTTTTATTGATAGTACACACATGAAACTCTAGTACCCTTCGAAGTAATCTCCTCCGGCTACAATACACTTGTTGTACCGTTCCAACAACTTCTCGAAGGCCCCATGGAAGTTCTCTTGTGTGAGCGTGTCAATGACCTTCGTCATAGCCTCGCTCATCTCCTCAATTGTCTCATAACAACAGCCTCTGAGCTTAGGGAATAACCAAAAGTTACAGGGAGCAAGGTCTGGACTGTAGGGAGGCTTAGGAACTGTATTGATGCCCATCTTGGTCAAATAGTCTGTGACAAGGATGGAGTTGTGGACTGGTGCATTGTCCTGGTGGAAATGCCACTGACCCGATTTGAAGAGTGCTGGCCTCTTCCGACGGAATCTCTTCCTAAACTCCCTTAAAACCTTAACATAGTAACCCTAACCCTAAGCCTTTGGCCAATCAGCTGTGGTGTATTGACTTCCTTACTCCTCCCACACCTCTCATCTCACTCAAAGACTCCCTGCCTTCCTTGAATCTCTAATGCCACTCAAAAACTGATGCTCTATTCATGTAAGATGCTCGAAATGCTGTCTGAAGCATTCCATACGTTTCTGTGGCCTTTTTTCCAAGTTTAAAACACAATTTTATTGCATATCGTTCTTCTAAAGTGTCAGATTGCATTTTTGAAATTCACCAGCTGTGACAATCAGGCTTTAGTAGGGTGTATTCCAATTGCTGCTGTAGCTGTTCATTTGAACCTGAAATCATAAAAATTGGTCCGTCATCTCATAAAATGTATAGCAATAACATAGTGAATTTTCAAGCGTCTACGACAATTTTAAATGCCCATACGAAAAAGGTCTGGAAACTTATCGCATGCACCTCGTATCTTAGTCAGTTCTTACCTGCATTGCACAATCGGCTGGGGCTGTAGAAAATACCGACTACTTCTTTGTAGAGGAGTAAGACATATCTCTGGCTCAAATAGAGCCAAACTGAATGCTAAACTGAATTGCTTGAAAAAGAACTGTTTTGACATTTAAACTGCGTACTTTTGCTAAACTGAATTGTTTGAAATCGAACCGTTTTTGTACGCTAAACTGGATTGTTTGAAATAGAACTGTTTGACTAAACTGAATAGCTTGAAGTAGAAATATTTTGACAATCAAACTGTGTACACATGCTAAGCTGAATTGCTTGAAATATAACAGTTTATTTGTATAAAAATGGATGAATAACCTACAAAGGTTGATATGCTATAAACCCAAACAAACAATATTTATTTATATTTCTATCTCGGTACTTCATATCTATATATACCTATTTATCAATCTATCTATCTATCAACAAGAGGTTCTCTAAAAGTATGTATTTACCCAGTCCCTGTTTTTGTTAGTTCGGTTTTCTCTGGGTGCCTTGTAATCATGGCCTTATGCTAAACTAAGCTAAGCTAAATATAACAATACAGGGAATAAAATAACATCGTTGGATAGAGCAAGTTTTCCGCAATAAATGCTGTTTCTCTACATAGTCACTAAGAATGATAATGTATTTTTGCCCGAGATGAACCAGAGCATGCATACTGTGTTCGTAAAAATTTGCACCAACGAAAGTGACCTTTTTTTTTCTACAGCAGCAAAAAATGTAGTCGGCGTAGTCCATTTTTCATTGGCTCCTTTCACGCAGATGACCTGATACAGAGACTCTCTTTCGGTTGTTGACGCCAATGGCGTGCGCAGCCAGTCACCCTCATCGCTGTCTTCCTCAGTCGGCTGGGGCAGTAGAATACACCGACAGCACCTCTGCAGAGGGGTAAAACCCACCCACCGAGTGTCCAGGATATTACACTAAACGATCTGATGGCGATGTTTCAGTGATGCTGGGGCTTTAGGGAATGTGAAGCACCCCTTCATTGCCATTGCTCTCAGGTCCACTCTGGCCCGGAACAGTAGAACCTGATAGGGCTCTATCTATGGGTTAAATAGAACTAAACTGCATACTTATGCTGAACTGAATTGGTTGAATTAGAACTATTTGACTAAACTGAATAGCTTGAAGTAGAAATGTTTTTGACAATTAAACTGTGCACTTACATTTAAACTGTATACTTATGCTAAACTGAATTGTTTGAAATGGAACTGTTTTTGACATTGAAACTAGATTTACTCTAAACTGAATTATTTAACATAGAACTGTTTTGACATTTAACTGTGTGTAAACAAAATCTATACTTATACTAAACTGAATTAGCTGAATTGGAACTGTTTAAATAAATTTTTTTGACAATTAAACTGTGTACCTATGCTAAACTTAATTGCTTGAAATAAAACTGTTTATTTGTATAAAAATGGATTTGGCATTAAATAACCAACTAAGGCTGATATGTCATAAGCCTAAACAAATAAACAAAAAAGTAATAATTTAGAAAGAAATAAAAATTTATAGATTAAAATATAAATAGAAAAAAGTAAAATACCAAAAGAGAAAGTTGGGGAGGGCATTAAGTGCTGATAAATACGTAAATTATTATTTGTGACGGGAATTATGCAAACCGAAAATTGAAATTAGAAAGAAAGAAACAAAGATAAAAGAGATCCAAAACAGGAAAGAAAATAACCGATATCTGAAGAAAGAAAGAAACAAACAAACAAACAAACAAAGATAAAAGAGATCCAAAACAGGAAAGAAAATAATTGATATCTGAAGAAAGAAAGAAAGAAAGAAAGAAAGAATTTACGGAGCGAGATATCTACTAAGATGAAAAAAGAAAGAAACAAACATCCAAAAAAGTAAAAGAAAGAAAGAAAGAAAGAAAGAAAGAAAGAAAGAAAGAGGAAGTTAAAAAATAAAAAGGAAACCAGAAAAGAAGAAAAAAGGGAGAGAAGCATCAAGGTAGGAAAGAAAAAAAGAGTAAACGTAAGTAAAAAAAAAAAAGTTCAAGAAAAATCAAATAAATAATAAAGTAAAAAGAAAGGAAAGAAGGAAAGAAAAGAGGTGTAAACGAAAGAAAGAAAGAAAGAAAGAAAGAAAGAACTAAGAGAAAATAAAAACGAAAACTAATATTCAAAAAAGAAAAAACAAAGAATGCCGTCGGATGATCCAAAGAAGAGAAGAAAAAAAAAGAACGAAAAGAAAAAAAAAATGGAAACGTGTACACGCATGAATCGTTGCGTCTATTTTTGTGCGCATGCGCGATGCATCGTGTCCAAACCTGATATATTCCCGACAAAATGTCTTCTACCCCGAAACGGAAGTCCCGTCTTTCCATCCGCCCGACTATTTATTCCATCCATTCATGCCCGGACCTGCCCGACGTCCGAATATTTCAAGAAAACCAAGAACGTTATTAATTTCCTAAAACCCTATTGCGCTCCGTAGTGGATGTACTTCCCCCACCTTCTTTCTAACTCTCTCTCTCTCTCTCTCTCTCTCTCTCTCTCTCTCTCTCTCTCTCTCTCTTTTATTGGATGTATATTCAACGTAGCGGGAAATATTTTCACCTTGGGTAGCCGTTGGTGTTCTCACGAACCTGTCGATTCTTCATCTTCCTAAAGCTCTTTCCTTTTGCTTTGACGAATTGAAAAGCTAGCTCGCATTAATAGGGCACTGACGTTTATATATATATATATATATATATATATATATATATATATATATATATATATAAAGACAGTTCAAGACATAAAGGTTTAACTGTCAGCCTGGACGCAATTTTGTCAACTTCTTCACAACTTCGCATGGCTTCATTCTAAACGTCTGAGGCTTTTTTTCAGCTTGCACTTTAATTGGTTTATTTTGATTTCTCCTACCTCCTTTCTCTCCCCCTCTCTCCCCCTCTATCTATCTATCTATCTATCTATCATGCTGTTAATTATCTTTCTATTACTGCTTATGCTCAATGTATATACTTCATATGGACACACCTTTCCTTGTTTTTCTTCCATCAATACAAATCCTCTTTCTGCATTTCTATATATCATCTCTGTCTCTCGCTCTCTCTGTATCTGTTTGTGTCTTTATCTCTGTCTGTCTGCCTGTCTGTCTATCTGTCTCTCTCAATTTTATGTATACATATATTTATCAAGAGAGTTAGAAAGGAAGAGAGAGATGGCTAGACAGATAAAAAGAGAAAGAAAGACAATGAAAGATATATATATATATATATATATATATATTATATATATATATATAGAGAGAGAGAGAGATTGACATATTCATATATGTCTCATTCTTTTCATTTCTATCTATTTGTCTTTCTCAGTTTATTCATTTCTATCGATCGATCGATCGATAGATAGATAGATTGATAGATTGATAATAATAGACTAAGAAAGACAAATAGATAGAAATGAAGGAGAATGAGACATAGATGAATATGCCAATCTCTCTCTCTCTCTCTCTCTCTCTCTCTCTCTCTCTCTCTCTCTCTCTCTCTCTCTCTCTCTCTCTGTGTTTTTCCCAGTTTTTGGCATAATCTAAGGTAAACAATATTTCCAGCCATGAGAAAAAGAAACACGTATATATATACATATATATATATACAGGATTTGATATTAAATAATCATTAAGGGTTGATATGCCATAAAATCGGAAAAAATAATATTATTTTCTCTTTATTAGACATTCGACGTTGATTTCAGCTCATTGACCATTACACAACGTGTGGTGTCTTCTTAAATACAAAGAACTGCTTAGATTTGACACAAGATCGCTAGTTCAAATTCTCTACCTATCTCATTCTTTTAATATCTATCCATGGCTACACATTATCTATCTCTTGTCTTATCCATCGATCTATCAATCGCCTTTGTAAAAACAAAAGCAAAGCTTTGCTCTGACTGACACCACATCGTTTAGGGTTTGGTTTCTTTTGTTTAATGATATATCAACGTTTGTAGGTTATTTAATGCCAAAGCCATCCTTCTAAAAGGACAGTAGTGATACTATTTAAACCATAGTTGGGAGGACAAGGAGCTTCATAATTTTTTCAAGAGTATTTGTCCGAAAGAGAACGTAATATCGCTCCTAGAACTTAAACTCGCTTACTACGATGCGGCAGTGCAGCGTTTTAAACATTACACCATGAGGACACCCACCATCGTTTGTGGTATCATTAATTTCTAAGCAGTCAATTACCTAAATAATAAACAAGTTCATTATTGTTCATCTTCGGCAGAAGCAGGTGCTTTAAGTTTGACTTGACCGTGAAACCAGCCAATTGATAGACGACTGAATTCAAAGCCCTCCCCGATTGCACTTCTTATGCCAGACTATGCTAACCCTGTTAATTTGTTCGCGTCACTTTTATTCAGATCAATAAAGAACAGTAAATCACTGAGAATAAATATATAATAAAACAAACACACACACACATACACACACACACACACACATATATATATATATATATATATATATATATATATATATATATATATATATATATATATGAGAAAGACTCATTTAATCAGTTTGATAGCCACGCGTGTCGAGGACCTCAGCGGTGATCGTAGACGGTGTAAAAATCAAGGAGTAATAGATTCCGAAAAGGCGGAAGTAAAGGTGCAGACCGACGCATGCGCAATGTATCACTTTTTTGCTTGTTTATGATTTCCTTGTCCGTTAATTTGCATTGCAATTATCGGATCCGATGACACGAGTCTGCCTTAAGTGCAGGCGACAATCCCGACTACCTTTTATGCTGTACACGTAAGAGTGCTTTTTCTTGATTTTGTATACATATTGAAAAGGCGAGTCGGAGAAAGAGAAAGAAAGGGAAATGTCGTTGATTATTGTTGCTGTTCAGAAGAGTAGAGGGGAGTAGGACTGCAAGAGAGAACTAATGATCTATTTATCTATCTATCTATCTTGGGGCTTTCATATCTATCTCTCTATCTATCTATCTATTTGTCCATCTCAGTCTTTTCATATATATCTATTTATTTGACTTTTCTTATCTATCTAAATCTGCACACACACACACACACACACATATATATATATATATATATATATATATATATATATATATATATATATATATATATATATATATCAATGAGTTGTTACCTATCTATCTCAGTCTTTTTATATCTATCTATCTATCTATCTATCTCGTAATATTCTCTTCTTACATATCTTTCTCTAGGTTTTCTATCTATCTATCTATCTATCTATCTATCTATGTTTTCTATCTATCTATCTATCTATCTCGTTATATTCTCTTTTTACCTATCTTTCTCTAAGTTTTCAATCTATCTATCTATCTATCTATCTATCTATCTATCTAGTTATATTCTCTTCTTATCTATCTTTCTCTAAGTTTTCAATCAATCTATCTATCTCGTAATATTCTCTTCTTACCAATTTTTCTCTATGTTTTCAATCTATCTATCTATCTATCTATCTATCTCTTCATATCTGCATGTATGTCAATCTATGTCAGTCTATCTATATCTATCTCAGTAGGTTCCAATTTATCAATCGATTTATCTCAATCTACTAAAATCAATCTATCAATCTATCAGCAGAGGTTAGAATGCACTGACTGTATCCCCTATAGTTGGGTAAGATTCCTCCCAAAAGAGGGTCCTATGTATGAAATTAAACTGCATCCGATGGCAAGACTCCAGTTTTGGAGCTCTCAGGGGTCTTGAGTACCCATTCATTGCCACTGCTTTCACGTCCATTCAAACCAGAGTGGTAATACTTGTTTGGGTCTAATCTATGATTCGAAGAAATTTTTTTAGAAATATTTGTATTGGATATGAATACTTGATACCACATTATTGTGTGCAAATTATTTGTATGGGTTTACTTGAAGCTAAAATTGCTTATGGCCCAGTCAGCTAGGACTACAGAATACAAGACTCTCCCAACGAGTGTCTTGGCTATGACACTAAAAAACCTGATGGTGAGGCTTCAGTAATGCTGGAGATTTGGGGAATGCGGAGTACCCCTTCATTGCCATTTCTACAAGATCCATTCTGGCCCGGAGTGGTAGCACCTGATAGGGTCTTATCTATGTGTCAAATAGAACTGTTTGACATTTAAACTGTACTAGGTTGTATGAAATAGAACTGTTTGATCATTTAACTGTGCAAACAAATGACTGATGTTTGATTGAATTGTTAGTGATACATAGCAATTCTTGCAAAACATTAAATCGTGTGCAAACAATGATTAATAGTAAATAGATTTATTCGTGTTTGATAGAAATAGGTGAAACCATTCAACAGTTTAAAAAATTAGCTCAGACACATTTGAAAATGTATTTAGAAATCATGTTTAATATCAATAAAAAAGATTTTTGCATTAAATAACCTACAATGGTTGATATGCCATAAAACCCAACCAAACCAAATCATATATATTTAATGCATATGTAAAAACAGGATTTGGCATTAAATAACCTACATTGGTTGATATGCCATGAAACCCAACCAAACCAAATCATATATATTTACTGTATATGTATAAAGAGGATTTGGCATAAATAACCTACAATGGCTGATATGCCATAAAACCAAACCCAACTGTATGTAAACAAAAAACTATACTTATACTAAACTGAATTGTTTGAAATAAAACTGTTTGACTAAACTGAATAGCTTGAAATAGAAATGTTTTGACAAAGAGGATTTGGCATTAAATACCTACAATGGTTGATATGCCATAAAACCAAACCCAACTGGATGTAAACAAAAAAAACTATACTTATGCTAAACTGAATTGTTTGAAATAGAACTGTTTATTTGCATAAAATCAAGTTACATCCAAATAAGGTATCGTTGCTGGTAGCAACGCAGATAAGACTTGTAACCTGAGGATAGAAAAGACTCTTATGTGTACTACGTCATCAAATTTGTCATGCAAATTATTACACGTAAACATCGTTTTCCAGTGACGACAATTTTTCATGCATAAAATTATAGTTTGTTTTTGCTTTTTTAAAGATTTTAACAAGTTAAATCGTTTTTATCAACACTTATCGTTTCTCTTCCAGAAAAAAAATCCGTGAGGTCCTTATGCTTTTGTGAGGAGCGAAAATTTAACTATTTCTAGGTGATGGTCACAGTCGGCCCAAGCACCACCAATGATATTGCTTCCCATTCATTTTTATACAGTTTGAAATAATTTTTTATCAGCATATTCTATATCTTTTTGTTGTAACATTTTTGTTTTATTTGATTATAAGATATCTAAAAATGACACACAGTCATTATAACGCTACGGTACCATGTAGAAAGTTCTAACACAAGACAAATACAAAACGATTCTTTTAGTTTCAGGATACAAAAGTTTATTTTGGGTCTGCAAAATTTACAGCAGTCGACAAAAGGAGAGAGATAGATTAGGAAAAATGCATCAGCTAATTAGATTGATAAGAACAATATATTGTGCGAGACGAAACGGACAAACACAGACTTAGACATTTCTTCTTCACCCACCCGACCACATCTCAACGAGGCCTCTCTGCTCTGTTTGCTTCTGGTCCTTCTGTGCCTGCCTCTGGCTCTCTTACTCCAGGTGTCTTCGAAGCTCCTTATATATTTTCTTCTATTTATTCTCTTAATCACACGTAATCACTAAGACTTTTTAGTGACTCGTCATTGCTAAACATCAGCTGACACCCATCTAAATGTTTATCTAAATGTTTTATTTCGCTTACATTTGATTCTAAAACAAACAAATCACGCTAATTTTGACAGGAGTTCACATACGTACGCAATACAAGGTTTTGACCTTTAAAACTCGAAAACCTGCGACTACGGACTCAAAGTTTTTAGCTGGCGCACAATTTATCACAAAAATAATTTGATAAAATCCCTAATTATTTTACATCATTACTGAAAGAATTAGAAAGACATTGCCTGAAAGAATGGCAAGGTAGGATGGGCGTTTTAATTAGCAATAGGTGCCAAAAGAAATATGATTGAAAAGGGCCAATAAGTAACCAGTTTACTATCTTCAGTCTGCCAAGCGACGATGCTTAGATCCATCGGCGATTTAATCAAGTTATCCCCAGAGAAAGTATTGCTGCTAGTACCATATTATATAAGAGACTTATCGCCACAAAATTAACATAGCGAAAGACTACAATTCTTGAATAGCTTGTGTGTATAGAATTCACTTCAATTGTTTACTTAGCTTAAAGCTATTGACTATGGTCGCCAACTTTACTTTTACTTACTTTAGCCAAGTAGTTAGGTAATTGTGTACATTGTACGTTTATATCTGATATATTTTTCGTGCATTTCGGAAGATTTTTTTTTTTTGCATACAATTATATGATATCATATATTCCTATCTCATACAAATAATATGTAAACAGATATATTTGACACATAAAAGGGACATGGCTGCACTACATGGACGCTAACAAAACGGCTGGAAAAGAAGCTAGATGGCAATTACACAAGAATGCTGCGTGCAATCCTGAACAAGTCCTGGCAGCAACACCCCACAAGACACCAACTGTACGGCCACCTGCCCCCTATCACGAAAACTATTCAAGTTAGAAGAACCAGACATGCAGGACACTGCTGGAGAAGTAGGGACGAACTCATAAGAGATGTACTCTTATGGATCCCCACACATGGCCGCGCAAAAGCAGGACGACCAGCACGAACATACATTCAGCAGCTATGTGAGGATACAGGATGTTGTCCTGAAGACCTACCTAGGGCAATGAACGATAGGGAGGAGTGGCGAGAGAGGGTCAGAGATATCCGTGCTACCAGCGCGATATGATGATGATGATGAGTTATGAAAAAGAAGGTGTATTCCACACTTCACAGAGGATATATATATATATATACAAAGAGAGAGACAGACAGACGGACAAACAGAGAGGTTCGTTCAAAAACTTCCGAGCCTTTCAAGGAAAGACGGGCATAGCCGAACATTTTTGTTGTGGTACTACACTATATAAGAGACTTATCACCACAAAATTAATATAGCGAAAGGCTACAATTCTTGAATAGCTATCTTTTACTAAGCTTAAAGTCATATGGTACAAAACCAAATTGTTAGAGCAATTGATGTTCACTGGCAGCTCGTCTATAAGCATTATGTTACTATAGCGACACCTATTTTCTCTCGATTTCTACTGAAAAAATATTTATAAATTATTATTCGTAAAATATATGTAATACTATTATCAATAATATTATGATCAATAATCCATAAACGTAATACCAATGGTCAATCTCTTACTGCGAGGAAAGAAAAAAATTGCTGCATGAAGAACTGTCTACACCACAACTCCAATGACGTGGTGTTTGCTTTGTTGTGCGCATGCCTAAGAGGCAAGGTGACCCGAGGAAGGCAGAGAACTACGACTCACGCAGTGTCGATCTACTTATTAGTGAGAGAAGGTTTACGCGTCATATTAATTTCACAAGCCGCCACTGTTGATATTGGAATTAGTCTGCAAGGATTGCGAAGTAACTCTAGGGTTACGTTAAGTATCCAACAGTTATTGACTGAGTTTAAATTAATCTAACACAAGGTCTCACAAATGAGGCGCACAGTGAGAAGAGTATTCACTTGTGACAAGTCATCACATGATAACGGGCACGATAGACAATATAAACGGCGTCTAGTTTTGCAATATTCTTCTATCGGATATTTTCTGCCTCAGATATTTTTTTTCTGTTTAATGGACAAAAGACCAGTGGAAACAAATTTCTTTGTCCTTGTTTTTGGCTTTTCTTTTTGTTCTTCGATTTTGCTTGCTGTTGGGTTGGTTGTTTTTTAATGGATCAAGGTTTAGTTTGGTTGGGTTTTATGGCATATCAACCTCTGTAGGTTGTTTAATGCCAGATGTCTATATATACATATATATATATACGCTCCCCCATGGGGGTTGAGCACTCTGGCGATGGAATTGTCGGCTGCCACTAGCGTAATGCAAAGCTCTTCGAAAGAATTGAGTCTTACTCCTCTGCAGAGATGCAGTCGGTATATTTTGCAGCCACAGCCGACTGGACCAAAATTATTAGTATTTGATAGGAATACTTGGTATTATAAACGAGGAGTCCCCGTGGTGTAGTGGATCACAAGCTAGACTGTGGCATCATAGTAAGCGAGTTCAAACTCCAGCCACGCTATTGTTCGTACTAATACACTTGAGAAGAGTATGAATTACCTTTTCTTCCTTGGGTTAAATAATACGTCTACAACGATGGCTTTGGTATTAAATAACCCACGAAGATTGATATGATTTAAACAAGGAAATTGAACTAAACCTTAATGTAAACATCAGTCATTAGTTTTCACTCTGTCAAATGATCAATCATTTATATTTCTAACAATTCAATTTACCATAAGTCAACAAGGTTAAATGGTTTCAAGTATTGCTATGTATCAGTAACAATTCAATTAATCATAAGAGATGTCTTTACGTACAATTAAAAGATCAAACACTTCTATTTTAAGCAATTTAATTTAGCAGAAGTCATTTGTTTGTACACTGTTTAAATGTCAAACAGTTCTATTTGACCCATAGATAGGATCCTGTCCGATGCTACCACTCCGGGCTAGAGTGGACCTAGGAGCGATGGCAATGAAGAGGTACTCCACATTCCTTAAAGCTCCAGCATTACTGGAGCCTCACCATCAGATTGTTTGATGACCAATCTAGAACACTCGTTCGGTGGAGGTCTTACTCCTCTGCAGAGATGCAGTCGGTGTATTTTACAGCTCTAGTCGACTTGGGTCGCTTAAATTAGATCAGGGATCATTCCTTGCTACTGGTACCATGCAACCTAGTACAACCCGTCACAGGTTATTGAAAGTCAAATGAAGTGAGTACGGCAAAGTAAATTTTAAAAGATGAAAATGAAAACAGCACAACTGTAGTCGTAGGTGGGGGGGGTCCTCCCTGAGAAGTGGCAAAAATGCCTGATGACAATAATGATTACAAACCAGTATCGCGAGTGCCAATTTTCATGGCTCTTTAGGGAAAGCCCCTATGTAGCCACAACTTAGTCGCGGCTACGAACTTTTCCAGTACTTCCGACCAATTTTTCTCCAGTTGGAGATCGTGACCGAACCAGACGCCAAGTATCTTGCACGGACCGTCTCTTCAAATGAAGGGGCCGAGACGAGCACAGCCCTTCCACGAACCCAACCGCAATTTGTCACAAATTCATACCTTCCGATTTCTTTGCTCACCTCATCCACCTCTCTCTCTCTCTCTCTCTCTCTCTCTTTTCTCTCTCTCTCTCTCTCACACACACACACATCTTCATTTCACTCTATTGCTCTCTGTCCCTCCCTTCTTCTTCTTCTTCTTCTTTTTCTTCTCTCTCTCTCTCTCTCTCTCTCTCTCTCTCTGTTACGTTCCAGTTCGTTTTGCGCAAAAGTTACAGAAAGAATTATTACTCTCTGTCTCTCCCATCGGCTCTTTCTTTCTTTCTCTCTCTCTCTCTCTCTCTCTCTCTTTCTCTATTTCTCTCTTCCCCACACACACATACACATCTTCGTTTCACTCTTGCTCTCTGTCCCACTCTCTCTCTCTCTCTCTCTCTCTCTCTCTCTCTCTCTCTCTCTCTCTGTGTTACGTTCCAGTTCGTTTTGCGCAAAAGTTACAGAAAGAATTGTTACTGTCTCTCCCTCCCATCGGCTCTTTCTTTCTCTCTCTCTCTCTCTCTCTCTCACACACACACACACACGCACATACACATCTTCGTTTCACTCTTGCTCTCTTTCCCATTCTCTCTCTCTCTCTCTCTCTCTCTCTCTCTCTCTCTGTTACGTTCCAGTTTGTTTTGCCCAAAATTAGCGGAAAGAATTGTGAATTTTTTTAAGTTGTAAAAATAAAACATTAAGTGAAAACAAAAAAAAAACAAACAAAATTAATGAGATGAACAAATGCAGTAAACGACAATTTGCGGGTGTAAAACGGGTGTGGAACCGGGTAGACAGCTTTTTTTATGAGATGTTTAGTGTTGGTTACAGTTCGATAAAAACGACAAAAAACTATACAACCAAAAAACTTTTTTCCTTCTTTCTCTTTCTTTTTCACTTATTTCTGTCGTTTTTTGTTTTTTTGTTTTTTTTTGTTTTTTTTCAATCCTTCCTTTCTCACTGCTTTCTTTTTCTTTTTGTATCTTATTCTTTACTTTTTCTTCCATTCTTTCCTCTTTTTTGTCCTTTCTTTTCTTTTCTTTTCTTTTTTTTATTCGTTTCTTGTTTTCTTTTCTAATTTGCTTTTTCTATTTTTCCCCTTTTCTTTAACTTTCTCTTCTTTTTCACTTCTTTTCTTTTTCTTTCTTTTTTTAATTTTCGTTTTTTTTCTATTTCTTTCTTTTCTCCTTCAAGTTTATTGTATCTTTCATTCCCTTTTCTTTCTTTTCTGCTTTCTCTCTCATTGTGTCGTTCTTTTCTCTTTCTTTAACTTTTTTCTTCTATCAGTATTTATATATTTCTATCTCTTTCTTTCCTTTTTTTCCTTTCTTTCTTTCTTCATCCACTATCATTGTATCTTTATTCATTTGTCTACGTTTTTCTTTCTTTTCTTCTTTCAGTGTCTCTATCTTTCAATTTTCTTCTTTTCTTCTTTCAGTGTTTCTTGCATTCACACTTCCTTCTTTACTTCTTTTATTCTCTCTGTATCTTTCTTTCTTTCTTTCTTTCTTTCTTTCTTCATTCATTATCATTGTATATCTATTTGTTTATTAATGGTTTTCTTTCTTTTCTTCTTTCAGTGTTTCTTTCTTTCAACTTTCTTCTTTTCTTCTTTCAATCTCTCTGTATCTTTCTTTCTTTCTTCCTTCCTTTCTTTCTTTCTTTCTTTCTTTCTTCATTCACTATCATTGTATATTTATTTGTTTATTTACGTTTTTCTTTCTTTTCTTTTTTCAGTGTTTCTTTCTTTCAACGTTCTTCTTTTCTTCTTTCAGTCTCTGTGTATCTTTCTTTCTTTCTTTCTTCACTATCATTGTATCGTTATTTCTTTATCTACATTTTTCTTCCGTTTCTTCTTTCAGCGTTTCTTTCCTTCAACTTTCTTCTTTTTTTCTTTCAGTCACCCTGTATCTTTATTTCTTTCTTTCTTCACTATCATTGTATCTTTCTTTGCTTATTTACGTTTTTCTTTTCTTCTTTCAGTGTTCTTGCTTTCAACTTTCTTCTTTTCTTCTTTCAGTATTTTTTCAATTTTCTTCTTTTCTTCTTTCTGTCTCTCTGTATCTTCTTTCTTTCATTCTTTCTTCATTCACTATCATTGTACCTTTATTTGTTTATTTACGTTTTTCTTTCTTTTCTTCTTTAAGTGTTTCTTTCCTTCAACTCTCTTCTTTTCTTCTTTCAGTCTCTCTTTATCTTTCTCTCTTTCTTCATTCACTATCGTTGTATCTTTATTTGTTTATTTACGTTTTTCTTTCTTTTCTTCTTTCAGTGTTTCTTTCCTTCAACTTTCTTCTTTTCTTCTTTCAGTCTCTCTTTATCTTTCTCTCTTTCTTCATTCACCATCATTGTATCTTAATTTGTTTATCTTAATTTGTCTTTCTTTTCTTCTTTCAGCTTTTCTTTCTTTTAACTTCCTTCTTTTTTTCTTTCAGTGTTTCTTTCTTTCAATTTCTTCTTTTCTTCTTTCAGTCTCGCTGTATCTTTCTTTCTTTCTTTCAGCGTTTCTTTCTTTCTTTCTTTCTTTCTTTCTTTCTTCATTCACTATCATTGTATTTTTATTTGTTAATTAACGTTTCTCTTTTCTTCTTTCAATGTTTCTTGCTTTTAACTTTCTTCTTTTCTTTCTTTCGGCCTCTCTGTATCTTTTCTTCTTTCTTTCCTTTATATTTATTAAAAACTTTTCTATTTTTCAGTCTTATTCTTCTTTTCTGTGTTTGCATTCTTTCTTTTTGTATCTTGTTCTTGTATCTTTCTTTCTTTCTTCATTCACCATCATTGTATCTTAATTTTCGTCTTTTTTCTATTTCTTTCTTTTCTTCTTCAAGTTTATTGTATCTTCCATTCCCTTTTCTTTTCTCTTTCTTTAACTTTTTTCTTCTCTTAGTATTTATATATTTCTATCTCTTTCTTTCCTTTTCTCTTTCTTTTTTTAATTCAGATATCTTTCTTTCTTTCTTTCACTCTATTGCTCTCTGTCTCTCCCTTCTTCTTTTCTTCTTCTTCTTCTCTCTCTCTCTCTCTCTCTCTGTTACGTTCATTCTTCTTTAATTTTTTTCTTTACTTTACTTTTTTCTTTTTCATTTTCATTTCTTTTTCTCTTTTATTTCACTTCATTTTATTTTCTTTCTTTTGTTTTTTTTCTTTTCTTTCTCTTTTCTTCTCTTATTTTTCTTCATTTGTTTTTCTTTCTTTTATTTTTTCATTTGTGTTTCTTTTATTTCTTTTCAATCTTTTCTTTCTTCTTTTTATCCTTTTCTTTCTCACTTTTTTCCTTTATGCTTTTTTCTTCCTTTTTTCTTTCATTCTTTTCTTTTTCGCTTTCATTTTTCTTTCCTTTTCTTCAGTTTTTTTTTTTTTTATTTTGTTGATATTTGTTTTCCTCTTGTCTTTTCCGACCTTCTCGTTTTCTACCTTTTGTCGATTTCTTTCTTTCTGTCGTTAAATCTATTTTTTCTTTCGTTCATTCTTTTTTTTTTTTTTTCAGTTTTTATACCTTTTCTTTCCCTTCTCTTCTTATTTTCTTTTCTATTCCTCTCATTTTTTCTTTCTTTGCTCTTGTGTCCTTCTTTCTTTTCTTCTTTGCTGATTTCTTTCCTCCCTTTCTTTTTTCTCTTTCCTTTCTTTTCTCCCTTTCTTCTTTTTTTTTTTTACTTGTTTTTATTTCTTTCATCCATTTTCATTTTCTGTTTTTTCACTTGTTTGTATTTCTTTAATTCTTTTTCTATTATTTTTCCTTTCTCTTCTCATCCTTCCCTTTTTTTTCTTTTTCACACTTGTTTTTATTTCTTTCGTTTTTTTCTTTTTTCTTTTTTTCTTTTTCTTTCTCGTTTTATTCTTTTCTTATTCCTTTTTTTTTTTTTTTTTTTTAGGTGTTTTCATTTCTTTCATTATTTTTTCTTTGTTTGTTCGGTTCTTTTTTCTCTCTTTTCTTTATTCTTACATTTCTTTCTTACCTTGCTTTTTTTTTTACTTTTCATTAAGCTTTTTTCTTTTTCCTTTCTTTTCAGTTTTTTTCCTCTTTTATTTATTCTTTTTTTTTTGCTATTATTTTCTTTCTTTCTTTCTTTCTTTCTTTCTTTCTTTAGATTCATTCTTTTTTCCTTAACTCAATGTGTTTTTCTTTCTTTTTTCTTTTTCTTTTTTCTCTTTATTATTTTCTTTTTTTATCTTGCTTTTTCTTTCTTTTTCTATGTTTTTCTTCTTTTTTATTTCTTTTCATTTTTTATTATTTATTTCATTCTTTTCTTTTTTCGTTTCATTTTCTTCTCTTTTGTTTTGTTCTTTCTTTCCCTTTTTTCTTTTTTTCTGTATATTTTTCTTTCTCAGTTCTTTTCTTTTTATTCGCTTTATTTATTTTCTTTCTATTTTTTTTTTTTTTCAATTCTTTTGCATTTGAGTTTTTTCTTTCATTTCATTTTTCCATTAGGTCTTCAATTTTTTTTTTTCAAATTTTCTTTTTGCTCTTTTTCATTCTTCTTTAATTTTTTCTTTACTTTTTTTTTCATTTTTATTTCTTTTTCTTTTTATTTCACTTCATTTTATTTTCTTTCTTTTGTTTTTTTTTCTTTTTGAGTCTTTTCTTTTTTTTTTCCATTTTATCTATTTTTTTTACTTTTATCTTACGTCTTTTCCGGTTCTTTTTTTGTTTTGGTTTTTTACTTTTTCTTTTTCTTTTTTCTTTTTTCTTACATTGTCTTTTTTTTTTTTTTGTAGCGATTTTTCTTCATATCCTTTTTTCTTTTCATTTCTTTCTTTCTTTTTTCTCATCTTTTCTTTCTGTTTTTACTTCTTTCATTCTTTCCTTTCTTTTTATTTTTCTTACATTTTCACTTCTTTATCTTTACTTTTTTTTCTCTTGGTATAATTTTATTTTCATTCCTTTTTCTTTCTTTTCTTTTTCTTTCTTTAGTTATTATTTCTTTCTGTCGTTTCTCTCTTTCAATTTTTTTGTCTTTTATTCGTTTGCTTTTTACATTTGTTTTTACTTTTCTTTTATTCTTTTCTTTTACCTTTCTTTCCCCTTTTTTTTCATTCTATGTTCTATTTTTGTCTTTTATTTCTATATTTTGTTTTTCGTTTTTCTTTTTTCTTTTTCTTTTTCTTTCTACTTCTATTTTCTTTCTTTTCTTTTTTGTTTTATTTTTACTTTTCCTTCACTTTCATTCGTTTTTTTTCTTTTCTTTCTTTATCACTGTTTCTTTATTCTTTCGTTTTTCTTTTTTCTTTCTTGTCTTTTTCTTTATATTTTTTCTTTAGTTCTATTCTCTTACTTTTCTTTCTTTCCTTTTTTTCCTTTGTATTCTTTCTTTTCCCTTTTTCTTTCTTTCTTTCTTTTTCTTTCTTTCTCTCTTTCTTTCTTTCTTTCGTTTTTTTTTTCTATCTTTTCTTTCTGTTTCTTCTTCTCTTCTCTTTCTTCCTTTTTTTCTGTTTTTTTTTTTTATTTATTCTTTTCTTTTTATTCTCTCTTTTTGCAATTTTTTCTTTTATTCACTCTTTTACCTATTTCTTTTTTTCTTTTTCTTTACTGTTTCTTTTACTTCCCTTTTCGTTTCCTTTGTTTTTCTTTATTCTTTTCTTTTAGAATCTTTCTTTCTCGTTTCTTTTTTTTTTTTTTTTTTGCTTTTCTTTTCTTCCTTTTCCTTTTTTTTTGTTTTTCTTTATTCTTTTCTTTTCCAATCTTTCCTTCTCGTCTCTTTTTTTTTCTTATTTTTTCTTTTCTTCCCTTTTCTTTTTATTTGTTTTTCTTTATTCTTTTCTTTTCCAATCTTTCCTTCTCGTCTCTTTTTGTTGTTTTTTTTATTACTTTTTCTTTTCTTCCCTTTTCTTTGGTTTTTCTTTGTTTTTCTTTGTTTTTCTTTTCTTTTTCAATCTTTCCTTCTTCTCTCTCTCTTTTATCTTTTTCTTTTCTTCCTATTTCTTTTCCTTTGTTTTTCTTTGTTTTTCTTTTCTTTTTCAATCTTTACTTCTTATCTCTTTCTTTTTTTCTACTTTTTCTTTTCTTTCCTTTTCTTTTCCTTTGTTTTTCTTTATTCTTTTCTTTTCTAATCTGTCCTTCTCGTCTCTTTTTTTTTTCTTTTTTTTCTTTTCCTCCCTTTTCTTTTTATTGGATTTTTTTTATTATTTTCTTTTCCAATCTTTCCTTCCTATCTCTCTCTTTTTCTTTTCTTACTTTTTCTTTTTTTTTCCCTTTTCTTTTCCTTTGTTCTTTTCTTCTTTTATTCCTCATGTTGCAATTCCTCCTTTATCTTTTTTTCAGTCTTTCATTTTTCGTTTTCCTTTTTCTTTTTCTTTTCCCTTCCTTTTCTTTTTTTCCTTTCTTTTCCTTTTAAATCCTCCCTCTTATTTCTTTTTCTTACTTTTCTTTTATTTATCTCTTCTTTTTTTTCTTCGTTTTTTCTCTTTTTTCTTTTCTTTTTTTTCTTTCTTTCTTCCTTTTTTAAAAATTTTTTTCGTCCTTTTTATTTCCCTAACACGTCCGGTGTTAATCGTATTGTCCACTCTACGTTTCAGTGCAGTGAAATAAGTCACAACGGTTTCTTCTGCCCCTCTCCTTTCCACCTCTTCCACACACTCACACACTCACATGCTAAAGTCACCCGAGGTAGGGACACCGGATGGCTAGCCCCAAGTTAGGCCGACAATTAGCGAAATTTCCACCGTCTATTCAAACGTTTAATGCAACTGCATGATGCAGACGCAGGTCATTTAACACCGGCTAATTTTCATAAGAATGGCATCAGTTAATGCAGGAATTGTCACCCTTTTCAGCTGTCCGTGCACACTCAGCTGCAGTGACGGGATACAATCCACACCTTGACGGATCTGTTACAAAAAACAACGAAGGGGAGAGTTCAGAAAGAATAAATGACATTAAATCTCAAGTGAAATTGAAACCAGCTCTCCAAACGCTAAATCTATTCACTTCATCCAACCTTTAAATTCATGAAGTATATACACTCACACACACACACACACACATCTAGATGAAGTCAATGACGTCATAATTATTAGATACGTGATGAGGATAAAAGTGCTGGTAAAACGATTGCTGATTATGAACAAGCCCCTGAGAAGCCCCCTTTTATCGGCAGATGATATGTTCCAAGGTCCCAAAGGATATTAGTTTAGTTTCGTTT
>CAUZXS010001692.1:12500-92500 GCA_963585895.1 Sepioteuthis lessoniana | reverse complement strand
ACTGTGGGTAAATAGCCTTTTGTTGTTTAAAGCTCTATTTCACGGTGTTATTGCGCTCCCAGTATCTCTTGTAGTGTCACTAGAAATAAATAACAAGCATTGCTATATTGTGTATAAGTTTATACATATATATATATATAAAGCTCAAGAAGAACTAAAATATACCGAAAAGAACAGCTTGAGGAAAACTAAAAGCTGTCAGCCAAGAAGAAACCCTTCATAAGTGGAAAGAACATTTCAAGAAACTACGTGGTTACTCTTTTAAAATTACAAACCTACTGAAAAAAATTAATGGTAAACTAGACATAAGAATTAAGACGCTTTAGGAAGGAGGAACATGACGTAGTATTTAAAACAATTAAAAGCAGAAAAGCTGCTGGTCTCGATGAAATACCACCTGAAGTAAAGGAAGAAAATGAAAAATGATTATATACTTCTTCGATTATGTAATGTGTATGCCGTGTATAGACAAAGCAAAGTAAAAAAGAAATGGATGAAAGGCTGCATACACTTATTTTCGAAGAAAGGTGGCCTTGGAATCACAAAGAACTTCAGAAATTCTTACTCCTATAACTGTTAAAGTTTATAAGCCCTGCCTCTCAATCGAATCCAACCTGAAATTGAAAAAATTCTTTGGAAAAAATCAGAATAGCTTTCGAAGAAATTCTCAGTTTCTGTGTCTACAGTGAATCGTTGAAGGAGTATGAGAAAAATATCTCAAGGCAACTCTTTTATTTCTAAATTTCTCCGAGGCGTTTGGCTTCATACACAGAAAAAATGTAACATATTGACCCCGGCCAAGCTGTCAAAATAGGAAATGCACCGGTGTAAATAACAGGTGAATCCGGTCGAGGAATATCAGGATATAACCTTGACCGTGGACGGGTTGAATTGAGTGCGATTTGTGACGCCCATAAGAAGAAGATGGGTGTCGAACAATTATATAACTCGGGTGAAGACAGGAAGTCAGGCAGTTGGAGACAAGATGCTGTAGAGAGAACCAGCACCCAGCAGAGAGGGCCACCAGGACACTCGATTGAGCAGTTGGAGCCGGAGAGAAGATGCTGGAATGAGGACAATATCCCAGAGAGGCTGGACCCCCAGTTGAGCAGCCCAGGAGAACGGTAAAGAAATGTTGTTATGGCCATAAGAGGGAGGTCAATATGTTGCCGTTCTGTTCCGTCTCCAACTCACCTCCCACTCAGTAAAACCTTTAGTAACCCTTTCTTGCCCTTTCAAATAAAGTGAGAGGTGTATTTTTCTGTCGCCCGTCTTTATTGTGTCGTCGTTATGATTCCGCGTGCATATGTGTATGTATAGTCGTTCATGGTCATAGCTATACAACAGAAAGTTGAAATAGATAATTCTAGTCTATGGTATCCACAAAGAAACTGTTACCGCTATAATGATACTCTACAAAGATACGAAAGCAATGGTTCGCTCAACCGATGGTGACTTCTTTGACATTGTCGCTGGAATCTAGCAAAGAGATATACTTTCACCAGTTTTATTTATAATCTGCCGAGATTATGTCCTAAGAACATTAACCAATCGAATAAAATAATGGTTTCACAGTGAAAAAAAAAAAAAAAGAGAAAAAAAAAGAGAAAAAAAAAAAGGGTAAAAAGTAGAAGGTATCCCGCATAAACAATTACAGATGCAGACGACGCAGATGATCTTGTACTTCTCCTTATTTACCAACCCCTTCGCTCGGGCAGGATATGACACAAGGTCAATTTTTTAAGTGGAGTTTAACAGGTTTGAATTCAGAGTTTTCCTTCTCCTAGACTAGTTGCCTCACCAAGGCTGAAGAACTCAGTCTGTCCTACTATTTACCCATAGCTGGAGGGAGAATAATTGAATTCATACCTTTCCCAATGCTATTAGTGCTATGTGAAATGCAATCGGTCTCGTCCAGGATTTAAACTCGTGTCGTCGTGTCCATTTCCTACGACGATAACCATTACACCACAGGCACCTCCTATTCATACCTTTCCCAAGGGTATTAGTGCTATGTGAAATGCAATCTCGTCCAGGATTTGAACTCGTGTCGCCGTGTCCATTTCCTACGACAATAACCATTACACCACGATCTTGCACTTCTCGCATATTCACCTGCTCAAGTCGAATCTCTGTAGCATAATCTGGAACAGACAGCAAGAGACATTGGAACTTAAATAATAACATTGTTATGTGTTACCATCTGAACATAAAATCGAATGACTCTGAAATTAGTAAACCATTCCACATTCCTTGGTAGCAATATCTCATCTACGGAAAAGTGATGTCAACATACGCAATGGAAATGCCAGTAATGCTATTGGCTGGTTATTGACCATGTGGAGATTTGATCTCTCCGATCTGATAAAACGGGAATTCTTCAAAGTTGTAGTTGTCAGTAATATTGAATGGCTGCACCTCATGAAGTTTAACGAAGTAGCCAGAGAAAAAAGTTAGATGAGAACTACTATGAATAGCTGCTCTGTGTTGTTTTGAACAAATCTTTGAAGAGGCATCCGACAAAACAGCAGCTGTACGCCCACCTACTTCCCATCTTACAAGCACTCCAAGTCAGATCAACATGACATGGTGACAGGGACGAACTCATTAGCAATGTTCTCTTGTCACTTCCAACCAACACTGGGACACATATTCATCGGTTAAGCGCGGACACTGGACACAGTCTAAAGGATCTACTGAAATCTATAGCCGATGGGGACGGGTGGTGAGAGAGGGTCAAGAGAAATTGTGTTATCTGCACAACTTGATATATATATATATACATATATATATATATATATATATATATATGGACAGGAATAGTTTATCTAATTATGTGTGGGGAAATCAAAAAGAAGCAAGGAATAGTGTTGTATATTGACCTTCGACCCGGCTATACATGCCATTCCAAAGTGATGCACCGGAAGGAAGCGACACATTCCAATGGCCAGTAATCAAAAGAAATCGCGTAGGCGGATTTGGCTGACGAAATGGGACAAGGTCAAAGCCCATGATACACTCAGAGACTGATGCACCGGAAGAGAGTGACCTCTGAACTGCATGACAGTTATTTCCGCTTGATGACGATCAAACATGCAATTCCAAAGATTGAGTGGGCGATTGAACTTTTATATAACTCGGTGAAGACAGGAATTCAGACGATTTGGAGTCAAGACGAGTTGGAGACAAGATTTGGTAGGGAAAGCCACCACCCAGCAGAAGGGGCCCTCGGGACCCCCGATGGAGTTTGGGGACCAGACCAGTTGGTGATAAGATGCAGTAAAGAAAGCCAGCAGAGTGGGCCCCCGGCCCTCCGGTTGAGCATCAGGAGAACGAGAAAGACACAACGCTGATGGCCATAAGAGTGGGGGTCAATATATTGCAGTTCTGTTCGGTCTCCAACTCCCTCTCACACGCAACCTTACAAATAAAATGAGAGGTACATATTTTTTTAAAGAAGTCTTCGCTCGTCTGTTATTCATTGCATCAGTATGTATTCAGCATATATATGAATATATGTATAGTTGTATTATATGAGTATGCAAGAATAGATGCTATGTTAAAATGGGAAATAATTTCTTTTTAAATTCTGTAAATATAAGACAACGCTGCCATCCTATGTATGGAGGAAGAGTTAGCAATAGCTTCTTAGAATAACCCTAGTGAATTGATAAATCAGAGGTTTGAAATATTAAATATTTGCAGGCGAAAATCTTGTCTCCTTGGCAAATAGAATGTGGCTTTGGGTTTTTAATACTAATTTTTCATGTTTATTCTTTCTGGTGACCGCTGGCAAATTATTTTTTTCAAAAAAAGCAACAATCGGTCATATTAAGATAATAAATTTATTTCCATCCTATTTAAAAGTATTGATACAAATCAATGCTCTAAAAAATTAACAGGAGTTCTTCAGATCAAACAAGAAAATGGATAAAAATAACGGATCAAGGGTAAAGTGGAGCAATCCAGGGAAAGGTGTAGTGTCCTCCCCTACACCTCGGTGTTGTAGCTATTGAAAAGGAAACCTTCTGTTGTATTGTTATCTGCTGATTTATGCAGAAATATACATACATATGCTGGATACATACCGACGCAATAAATTAATCAGACGCAGTAATGAACGATGCAGCCCTCATATGTATATATATATATATGTGTGTGTGTGTGTGTGTGTGTGTGTGTGTGTGTGTGTGTGTGTGTGTGCGTGTGTGTGTGTGTGAGAGAGAGAGAGAAAGAGAAATGAAGAGAGAAATGAATAGAGAGAGAAAGCCTTAATTTAATTATGTATTAACTCACTATTCTTCTGACCCAGTTCAGTTTTACACAGAGAGACAACGGCCATCAAAAACTGATCTAGGTGGGATCTGATTTTCAATTTTTTTATGCTTGAGAAAGTTCGCACCAAAAAAAAAAGCAAAGAACGGAAAGAAAGAGGCAGTAAAGAAGAAAATGGAAAAAGAAAAAAAAAAGACTACAGGATTCAAGATTGGAAATGCTTAGACTGAGACAGAGAGAGAGAGAGAGAGAGAAATAGAGAAAGAGAGGGAGAGAAAAAGTGTGAGCGAGAGAAAAAGAGAAAGAGTAAAAGAGAAAGTTAGAAAAAGAGTGAGAGAGAGAAAAATGCGAGAGAGAGAGAGAAGCGGAAGAGAAAGAGAAAAAGTCAGAAAAAGAGAGAGAGAATTGAGAGGGAAAGTGATAAACAGAGGGAGAGAGAAAGTGAGAAAGAGAGGGAGAGAGAAAGTGAGAGAGAGAGTCAGAGTAAGAGAGAAAGTTAGAGAGAGTGGGGGAAATTCGAGAGAGAGAGAGAGAAAGAGAAAAAGAGATAGGCAAAAAAGAGAAAGAAAGAGAAAGTGAGAGAGAGAAAATGAGAGAGAGAAAGAAAAAGAGAAAGGGGAGGAGAGAAAGTGAGAGAGAGTGAAAAAAGTGAAAAAGAAGGAAAAGTGAGAGAGAAAGAAAAAGTAAGAGAGAGAGAGAGAGAAAATAAGAGAGAGAAAGTGAGAAAGAGAGAGAAAAGGTGAGAGTGAAAGAGAGAGAGAAAAAGTGAGAGCGAAAAAGAGTTAGAGTGAGAGAGAGAAAAACTGAGAGAAGGTAAGTGTGAGAGAGAGAGAGAGAGGGAGAAAAAGAGAGAGAGAGAGAGAATGTGAGAAAGAGAATACAAGAAAGTCAATAGGAATTCGTGTTGGTCTATCTTGACATTAATTCATTTTTTCCGCTTGCGTTATTGGATCTTTGTTTCTTAAGTGTTTTTTTTTCTAATTTCTAAAAGAGTATTTTTAAGATCCGGTCCAGTTAAAGTATCTTTCAGTGATTCTTGGGCGTTAGAATCAAAGATCAGGCAGAGTTTTTTTTTCTGGTTTGTATGTGTTATATAAGCAAAAGCTGAGTGCGTATCAAGAACTCCAAAAAGATTGGTTTTAGCACCATGTCACTTCGTCGAGCTTAGGGAATTGAGTTCATTTTACGTTTATATTAATTGTAGTTGTTCCTTAAGAGTTTTTTTTCCTACGATCCAATCGAATACTTGTGATTTTTAAAGAGATCTATTTGACGCATTGATGAGATTCAAACAGATACAACTACCCCGAAGCCCAGTCGGCCTGGACTACAAAATACACAGACTGCATCTCTGCAGAGGAATAAAACACACCCCTAACGATTTTCCTGGATGTGACACTAAACAATCTGATGGTAAATACAGAGTACCCCTTCTTTGCCATTGCTCCCAGGTCCACTCTGGCCTGAAGTGATGCCACCTGATAAAGTCATATCTATACGTCAAATAGAACTATTTGGCATTCAAACTCAGTGCAAACAAATGACTTATGCTAAATTGACTAGTTTGAAATAGAACTGTTTGATCATTTAACGGAGTGTAAACAAATGACTGATGTTCAATTTATTTGACCTTGATACATAGCAATATCTGGAACAATTTAATTTTGTTGACTTATGCTAATGTGGCACAATGGTGAGCATTCATTGTGTGGGTGTGAGTGAGCGCCAGTCAGAGGAGTCCTTTGTCTGTCTTGGCGCTCACCCACACAAAGGGCATGCGCGCAAGATTTCCTACGAGACTGGAAGAAGACAAGGAAAGGCAAGGTCCCAGAGCAGTGAACAGATAGCAGTTAGCGACAGTCAGGGAAAGGCAACGGTCAGAGAGAGGCGGCTGCTGAAGGAGGAGTTGGGACCAGGGTACCCAGAAGCCAGGTGAGCCAACGCGAGAGGAAGAGTCAGCATTTCTGGTAGCTATGTGGGAGTTTTGTTCGAGTACACGCTCGTGACAGTTACAGAAGCACAGAATGCCAGAAAAGTGCCCAAACTTCTCCCTTCTTACGCTTAGGGCTAACCCAAGTCCGTTCTTGTTTGTTCTTCTTTCTTCCCAATTCGGTTATACATTTTATATCTGTTGCATATTTGTAAAACATGTTAAATGCCCCTGGCCGGAGATGAGAGAAACCACTAGACTATCGAATGGCCATGAACAGATTTAAGAAGTTGAGATAGTGGAAACCGGTCCTGTCACACTAAATTGAACTGTTAGAAAAAGAACTGTTTAATAATTTTACTGTGTATCTACAAAATGTGTTTGGTGGTTGTCCATCGGATCCGGTGATGACGTAATGAGTTACAAAACTGACCTGTGCGTAAAAGTTTTACTGTGAGAAGACCGGTGCACAGTGGCAATCCCATTCTCTCTGCCTAGGAAGTCTTGATCCAATGGCACGAAGAAGCGTTACGAAGGGAAACTGCCAGGCTGCAGTGGATGACCAGGACTTCTTTGGGTGCCACGTCCTGCTCTAAGCGCTCCAACGACACTTGCTGCCACCGCCTTCACAACCGTTGGCTCTTCAGGTGAACTCTTCCGCTTGTTCCCCCGGGAGTCAGGCTTCGCATGCAGTAGGGCTGACACTGCCCAATTCCAACTCACCGAGGGTTTGAGACCCGTCGGTTACCCTCACCTGGTGTAGCAAGCTCGCCAAAGCGAGTATCCAGGGTGTTACCACCGTTGCATGTGACAGATATGGGGAGCCACGAGTGAGAGTTGAGTGCCTTTCCCTGGATTGCTCCACTTTACCCTTGATCCGTACCTTACCAAAGGTACTGACCACTCCCTGAACACCCCATACACCTGACATACAATAATATATATATATATATATATATATATATATATATATATATATATATATATATATATAATCAATTCATGCGTTCCGAAATCAAAGAAGTACGACGTGTCATTTTGAAGCTCAATCAAAAAAACAAAAACGTTAACCTTTGTAAACAGAATCTAATATAATATCATTTTATATTCTGAATACAGTATAATTGTTTAAAAATCATACATTAAAATTACTTTGAATGTTAATGAAATTAGAACAGTTTATTTTTTCTTAACTGATTTAACCGTAATCATATTTCACAAATCATATGTTCAACATATATGTAAAAACAGGATTTAGTACTAAATAACCAACAATGGTTGATATGCCGTAAAGCAAACCCAAACCAATTTTACAAGTATCTAACATGTATGTATAAATCGGATTTGGCATTAAATAACCTACAATGGTTGACATGCCATAAAACCAAACCAACCAACCCACAACCATCCTGGGTCAGAGTGGACCAGGTATTATACAGGCGCTTTTTTTTCCTGGTCGATCCTCTCATCTTGCTGACATCTTGTTCTCGCAACTTCAACGTCGTTTTGTCTCTTCTTCATGAACCAATGTTCTTTCTCCGGAGATGAACAAGAAGAGCACATCTCCTTTTGTGCACATTATTTATTTACTTGATATACGTGGTTCCTTCAATAAAATCCCAGACTTTTTTTTGTACAGGCATTTAAAATTGTCGTTGACTCTTGAAAATTCAGTATGTTATTGCTATACATCTTATGAGATGACTGACCAATTTTTATGATTTCAGGTTCAAATCAACAGCTACAGCTATAAAAGTCTGATTGTCACAGCTGGTGAATTTCAAAAATACAATCTGGCCGTGAGGACACTTTAGAAGAACGATATGCAATAAAATTCTGTTTTAAACTTTGAAAAAATACCACAGAAACGCATGGAATGCTTCAGACTGCTTTTGGAGCATCTTGCATGAATCGAGCATCAGTTTTTGAGTGGCATAAGAGATTCAAGGAAGGTAGGGAGTCTATGAGGGATGATGAGAGGTGTGTGAGGAGTAAGGAAGTCAATACACCACAGTTGATCGGCTAAAAGGTTAGGGTTAGGGTTACTATGTTGAGGTTTTTAGGGAATTCAGAAAGAGATTCAGTCGGAAGAGGCTAGCACTCTTCAAATTGGGTCAGTGGCATTTCCACAGGACAATGCACCAGTTTCCAACTCCATCCTTGTCACAGACTATTTGAGCAAGATGGGCATCAAGACAGTTTCTCACCGTCCCTTTAGTCCAGACGTACATATTTCCTCTTCTATCTTCCATACATAGCTAGACAGCATAGTACAATAATCATTCTTTTTTAAATAAAACTCAGGCTGTAATCCTACTCTTGGTTTATCTGTTTTTTACAATTGTTTTCCGTTGACGCTATGTAATGTTTTATTTTCCTTCTATCTGATTCGTCATTTTAAAATAAATGTTGACTTTGCATAAGCCGCAGACGAAGAGACACATTACTCCAAGATCCACTCTGACAGAGAATCGTAGTTCCTGTAAGGGTCCAATTTATGGGTCAAAACGATCTGTTTGAAAATTATTCCAATTTGATAGGACCATATGAGAGAAAAAAAACTTCCAGAAACTGTAAATATTAAGGCACAATGAATGCAAAATATGAACGCACAAAGAAGCTGTAAATATGAACTCACAATGAACGCGTTAATATGAACGCAAAATGAATGCGTAAATACGAACGCACAATGAACGCGTAAATATGAACGCATGATGAAAGCGTAAATATGAACGCATGATGAAAGCGTAAATATGAACGCACAAAGAAGCTGTAAATTTGAACACACAGTGAAGCCGTTAATATGAACGCACAATGAACGCGTAAATATAGACGCACAATGAACGCGTAAATATGAACGCACAATGAACGCGTAAATATGAACGCACAATGAACGCGTGAATATGAACGCTCAAAAAAGCTGTAAATACGAACGCACAATGAACGCGTAAATATGAACGCACAAAGAAGCTGTAAATATGAACGCACAATGAACGCGTAAATGCGAACGTACAAAGAAGCTGTAAATATGAACGCACAATGAACGCATAAATATGAACGCACAAAGAAGCTGTAAATATAAACACACAATATACGCGTAAATATGAACGCACAATGAACGCGTAAATATGAACGCTAAATTAACGCGTAAATATGAACGCAAAAACAAGCTGTAAATATGAACGCACAATGAACGCGTAAATACGAACGCACAATGAATGCGTAAATACGAACGCACAATGAACGCGTAAATATGAACACACAATGAATGCGTAAATATGAACGCACAAAGAAGCTGTAAGTATAAACGCACAATGAACACGTAAATATGAACGCTAAATAAACACGTAAATATGAACGCACAATGAACACGTAAATATGAACGAACAATGAACGCGTAAATATGAACACAAAATGAACGCGTAAATATGAACGCACAATGAACGCGTAAATACGAACGCACAATGAACGCGTAAACA
Organism: Sepioteuthis lessoniana; assembly: GCA_963585895.1. Classification (NCBI taxonomy): domain Eukaryota; kingdom Metazoa; phylum Mollusca; class Cephalopoda; order Myopsida; family Loliginidae; genus Sepioteuthis; species Sepioteuthis lessoniana. The sequence continues at coordinate 82,816 of CAUZXS010001692.1, read as the reverse complement.
TGAACGCAAAATATACACGTAAATATGAACGCACAATGTAAGCGTAGACACGAACGCACAATGAACGCGTAAATATGAACACACAAAGAAGCTGTAAATATGAACGCGTAAATATGAATGCAAAATGAACGCGTAAATATGAACGCAAAATAAACACATGAATATAAATGCACAATGAACGCGTAAATATGAACGCATAAAAGAAGCTGTAAATATGAACGCACATTGAACGCGTAAATATGAACGCACAAGGAACGCGTAAATATGAATGCAAAATAAACACGTAAATATAAACGCAGAGAGAACGCATAAATATGAACGCACAAAGAAGCTGTAAATATGAACGCACAATGAAAGCGTAAATACAAACACACATTGAACGCGTAAATATGAACGCACAATGAACGCGTAAATATGAACGCAAAATAGACACGTAAATATGAACGCACAATGAATGCGTAAATATGAACGCACAATGAATGCGTAAATATGAACGCACAATAAAAGCGAAAATACGAATACACAATGAATGCGTAAATATGAACGCACAAGGAACGCGTAAATATGAACGCAAAATAAACACGTAAATATAAACGCACAATGAACGCGTAAATATGAACGCACAAAGAAGCTGTAAATATGAACGCACAATGAAAGCGAAATACGAACGCACAATGAACGCGTAAATATGAACGCACAATGAACGCGTAAATATGAAGGCACGAAGAAGTTGTAAATATGAACGCACAATGAACGCGTAAATATGAATGCAAAAAAAACACGTAAATATAAACGCACAATGAACGCGTAAATATGAACGCACAAAGAAGCTGTAAATATGAACGCACATTGAAAGCGTAAATACGAACGCACAATAACCGCGTAAATATGAACGCACAATGAAAGCGTAAATACTAACGCACAATGAACGCGGAAATATGAACGCACAATGAACGCGTAAATATGAACGCAAAATAAACACGTAAATATAAATGCACAATGAACGCATAAATATGAACGCACGAAGAAGCTGTAAATATGAACGCACAATAAACGCATTAATATGAACGAACAATAAACGCGTAAATATGAACACAAAATAAACATGTAAGTATAAACGCACAATGAACGCTTAAATATGAACGCAAAATAAACACGTAAATATAAACGCACAATGAACGCGTAAATATGAACGCAAAATAAAAACATAAATATGAACGCACAAAGAAGCTGTAAATATGAACGCACAATAAAAGCTTAAATATGAACGCACAATGAAAGCGTTAATACGAACGCACAATGAATGCGTAATTATGAACGCAAAAAGGAGCTGTAAATATGAACGCTCAATGAGCACGTAAATATGAACGGACAATGAACACGTAAAGATGAACGCACAATGAACACGAAAATATGAACGCACAATGAAGCTGTAAATATGAACGCAAAAAGAACGCATAAATATGAACGCACAATAAAGCTCTAAATATGAACGCACAATGAATGCGTTAATATGAACGCACAATGAACGCATAAATACGAACGCACAATGAACGCGTAAATATGAACGCACAAAGCAGCTGTAAATATAAACGCACAATGAACGCGTAAATATGAACGCACAGTGAACGCGTAAATACGAACGCACAATAAACACGTAAATATGAACGCATAATGAAAGCGTAAATATGAACGCACAACGAAGCCGTAAATATGAACGCACAATGAACGCGTTAATATGAACGCACAATGAACGCGAAAATATGAACGCACAAAGAAGCTGTAAATATGAACACACAATAAACACGTAAATATGAAAGCACAATGAGCGCGTAAATATGAACGCACAAAGAAGCTGTAAATATGAACGCACAATGAACGCGTAATTATGAACGCACAGTGAAAGCGTAAATGCAAACACACAATGAACGCGTAAATATGAACGCACAAGGAACGCGTAAATATGAATGCAAAATAAACACGTAAATATAAACGCACAATGAACGCGTAAATATGAACGTACAAAGAAGCTGTAAATATGAACGCACAATGAAAGCGTAAATACGAACGCACAATGAACGCGTAAATATGAACGCACAATAAACGCGTAAATATGAACGCAAAATAAACACGTAAATATAAACACACAATGAGCGCGTAAATATGAACGCACGAAGAAGCTGTAAATATGAACGCACATTGAACACGTAAATATGAACGCACAAGGAACGCGTAAATATGAATGCAAAAAAAACACGTAAATATAAAGGCACAATGAACGCGTAAATATAAACGCACAAAGAAGCTGTAAATAAGAACGCACAATGAAAGCGTAAATACGAACGCACAATGAACGCCTAAATATGAATGCACAATGAACCCGTAAATATGAACGCACAATGAACGCTTAAATATGAAAGCAAAACAAACACGTAAATATTAACACACAATGAACAAGTAAATACGAACGCACAACGAACGCGTAAATACGAACGCGCAATGAACGCGTAAATATGAACGCACAATGATCGCGTATATATGAACGCAAAATAAACACGTAAATATAAACAAACAATGAACGCATAAATATGAACACAAAATAAAAACATATATATGAACGCACAAAGAAGCTGTAAATATGAAAGCACAATAAAAGCGTAAATATGAACGCATAATGAAAGCGTAAATATGAACGCACAAAGAAGTTGTAAATATGAAATCACAATGAAAGCGTTAATATGAACGCACAATGAACGCGTAAATAAGAACACACAATGAACGCGTAAATATGAACGCACAAAGGAGCTGTAAATATGAACACACAATGAACGCGTAAATATGAACGCACAATGAACGCATGAATGTGAACGCACAAAGAAGCAGTAAATATGAACGCACAATGAACGCGTAAATATGAACGCAAAATGAAAGCGTAAATACGAACGCAAAATAAATGCCTAAATATAAACGCACAATGAACGCAGAAATATGAACGCAAAATAAACCCGTAAATATAAACGCACAATGAACGCGTAAATATGAACGCAAAATAAAAACATTAATATGAACGCAAAAAAAAGCCCTAAATATGAACGCACAATAAAAGCGTAAATATGAACGCACAATGAAAGCGTAAATACGAACGCACAATGAACGCGTAAATATAAACGCACAATGAAAGCGTAAACACGGACGCACAATGAACGCGTAAATATGAACGCAAAAGTAGCTGTAAATATGAACGCTCAATGAACGCGTAAATATGAACGGACAATGAACGCGTAAATATGAACGCACAATGAACACGTAAATATGAACGCACAATGAAGCTGTAAATATGAACGCACGAAAAACGCGTAAATATGAACGCACAATAAAGCTCTAATTATGAACGCACATTGAACGCGTTAATATGAACGCACAATGAACGCATGAATACGAACGCACAATGAACACGTAAATATGAACGCACAATGGAACTGTAAATATAAACGCACAATGAACGCGTAAATATGAACGCACAATGAACGCGTAAATACGAACGCACAATGAATGCGTAAATATGAACGCATAATGAAAGCGTAAATATGAACGCACAAAGAAGCTGTAAATATAAACGCACAATGAAAGCGTTAATATGAACGCACAATGAACGCGTAAAAATTAACGCACAAAGAAGCTGTAAACATGAACGCAGAATGAAAGCGTAAATATGAACACACAATGAACGCGTAAATATGAACGCACAAAGAAGCTGTAAATATGAACACTCGATGAACGCGTTAATATGAACGCACAATGAACGCGTAAATACGAACGCACAATGAACGCGTAAATATAAACGCACAAAGGCGCTGTAAACATGAACACACAATGAACGCGTAAATATGAACGCACAATGAACGCGTAAATATGAACGCACAAAGAAGCTGTAAATGTGAACGCAAAATGAACGCGTAAATATGAACGCACAGTGAAAGCGTAAATACGAACGCACAATGAACGTGTAAATATGAACGCACAATGAACGCGTAAATGTGAACGCACAATGAACACGTAAATATGATCGCACGAAGAAGCTGTAAATATGAACGCACAATGAACGCATAAATATGAACGAAGAATGAACGCGTAAATATGAACACAAAATAAACACGTAAATATAAACGCACAAAGAGCTGTAAACATGTACACACAATGAACGCGTAAATATGAACGCAAAATAAAAACATAAATATGAACGCGCAAAGAAGCTGTAAATATGAATGCACAATAAAAGCGTAAATATAAACGCACAATGAACACGTAAATATGAACGCACAATGAGAGCGTAAACACGAACGCACAATGAATGCGTAAATATTAACGCAAAAAGGAGCTGTAAATATGAACGCTCAATGAACGCGTAAATATGAACGGACAATAAACGCGTAAATATGAACGCACAATAAACACGTAAATATGAACGCACAATGATGCTGTAAATATGAACGCACAAAAAGGGCGTAAATATGAACGCACAATAAAGCTCTAAATATGAACGCACAATGAACGTGTTAATACGAAAGCACAATGATCTCGTAAATATGAACGCAAAATAAACACGTAAATATGAATGCACAATGAACGCGTAAATATAAACGCACAATGAATGCGTAAATATGAACGCATAATGAAAGCGTAAATACGAACGCACAATGGACGCGTAAATATGAACGCACAATGAACGTGTAAAAATGAAAGCACAATAAACGCGTGAATATGAACGCACAATGAACGCATAAATATGAACGCACAAAGAAGCTGTAAATATGAACGAACAATGAACACGTAAATATGAAAGCACAATGAACACGTAAATATGAACGCACAATGAAGCGTAAATACGAACGCACAATGAACGCGTAAATATAAACGCAAAATATACACGTAAATATGAACGCACTATGTAAGTGTAGACACGAACGCACAATGAACGCGTAAATATGAACGGACCAAGGAGCTGTAAATATGAACTCGTAAATATGAACGAAAAATGAAGGTGTAAATATGAACGCAAAATAAACACATAAATATAAATGCACAATGAACGCGTAAATATGAACGCACAAAGAAGCTGTAAATATGAACACACATTGAGCGCGTAAATATTAACGCACAAGGAAAGCGTAAATATAAACGCAAAATAAGCACGTAAATATGAACGCACAATAAACGCGTAAATATGAACGCACAATGAATGCATAAATATAAACGGAAAATAAACACGTAAAATATAACGCACAATGAACACGTAAATATGAATACACAATAAATGCGTAAATATGAATGCACAATGAAAGCGTAAATACGAATGCACAATGAACGCGTAAATATGAACGCACAATGAACGCATTAATATGAACGCAAAATAAACACATAAATATAAATGCACAATGAACGCGTAAATATGAACGCACGAAGAAGCTGTAAATATGAACGCACAAAGAACGCATAAATATGAACGCACAATGAACGCGTAAATATGAACACAAAATAAATACGTAAATATAAACGCACAATGAACGTGTAAATATAAACGCAAAATAAACACGTAAATATAAACGCACAATGAACGCGTAAATATGAACGCAAAATAAACACGTAAATATGAACGCACAAAGAAGCTGTAAATATGAACGCACAATAAAAGCGTAAATGTGAACGCACATGAAAGCGTAAATACGAACGCACAATGAACGCGTAAATATATACGCAAAATGAAAGCGTAAACACGAACGCACAATGAACGCGTAAACGTGGACGCAAAAAGGAGCTGTAAATATGATAACTCAAAAACGCATAAATATGAACGGACAATGAACGCGTAAATATGAACGCGCAATGAACACGTAAATATGAACGCACAACGAAGCTCAAAATATGAACGCACAATGAACGCGTTAATATGAACGCACAATGAAAGCGTAAATACGAACGCACAATGAACGCGTAAATATGAACGCACAGAGGAGCTGTAAATATAAACGCACAATGAACGCGTAAATACGAACACACAATGAACGCGTAAATATGTACGCATAATGAAAGCGTAAATATGAACGCACAAAGAAGCTGTAAATATGAACGCACAATGAACGCGTTAATATGAACGCACAATGAACGCGAAAATATGAACACACAAAGAAGATGTAAATATGAACGCAGAATGAAAGCGTAAATACGAACACACAATGAACGCGTAAATAGGTACGCACAAACAAGCTGAAAATATGAACGCAAAATGAACGCGTAAATATGAACGCACAAAGAAACTAAAAATGAACGCACAATGAACGTGTAAATATGAACGCACAATGAACGCGTAAATATGAACGCAAAAAAAGCACGTAAATATGAACGCACAATGAAAGCGTAAACGCGAACGCACAATGAACGCGTAAATATGAACGCACAATGAAAGCGTAAATATGAACCCACAATCAACACGTAAATATGAACGCACAATCAAAGCGTAAATACTAACGCACAATGAAACGTAAATAGGAAAGCGCAATGAAAGCGTAAATACGAAGGCACATGAACGCGTAAATATGAACACACAAAGAAGCTGTGAATATGAACGCATAATGAACGCATAAATATGAACGCACAGTAAACGCGTATATATGAACGCACAATGAATGCGTAAATATAAACGCACAAATAAGCTGTAAATATGAACGCTCAATGCACGTGTAAATATGAACGGACAATGAACGCGTAAATATAAACGCACAATGAACACATAAATATGAACGTTCAATGAACACGTAAATATGAACGCACAAAGAAGCTGTAAATATGAACGCACAATGAACGTGTAAATATGAACGCACAATGAACGCGTAAATATGAACACACAATGAACGCGTAAATATGAACGCACAAAGAAGCCCTAAATATGAACTCACAATGAACGCGTAAATATGAACGCACAATGAACGCGTAAATATGAACGCACAAAAAATGCGTAAATATAAACGCACAATGAAAGCGTAAATCCGAACGCTTAATGAACGCGTAAATATGAATGCACAATGAAAGGGTAAATACGAACGCACAATGAACGCGTAAATATGAACGCACAATCAAGCTGTAAATATGTACAAACAAAAAATGCTTAAATATGAACGCACAATGAACGCGTAAATACGAACGCACAATGAACGCGTAAATATGAATGCGCAATGAAAGCGTAAATACGAACGCACAATGAACGCGTAAATACAAGCGCACAATGAACGCGTAAATATGAACGCAATATGAACGCGTAAATATAAACGCACAATGAACGCGTAAATATGAACGCAAAATGAACGCGTAAATATGAACGCAAAAAAAACACGTAAATATGAACGCACAATCAAAGCGTAAACCCGAACGCACAATGAATGCGTAAATATGAACGCACAATGAAAGCGTAAATATGAACCCACAATCAACGCAAAAATATGAACGCACATTGAAAGCGTTAATATGAACGCGCAATGAAAGCGTAAATACGAACGCACATGAACGCGTAAATATGAACGCACAAAGAAGCTGTGAATATGAACGCACAATAAACGCGTATATATGAACACACAATGAAAGCGTAAATACGAAGGCACAATGGACGCGTAAATATGAACGCACAATGAAGCTGTAAATATGAACGCATAATGAACGCATAAATATGAACGCACAGTAAACGCGTATATATGCACGCACAATGAATGCGTAAAAATAAATGCACAAATAAGCTGTAAATATGAACGCACAATGAACGTATAAATATAAACGCACAAAGAAGCTGTAAATATGAACGCACAATGAACGTGTAAATATGAACGCACAATGAACGCGTAAATATGAACACACAATGAACGCGTAAATATGAACGCACAAAGAAGCTCTAAATATGAAAGCACAATGAACGCGTAAATATGAACGCACAATGAACGCGTAAATATGAACGCACAAAAAATGCGTAAATATAAACGCACAATGAAAGCGTAAATCCGAACGCTTAATGAACGCGTAAATATGAATGCACAATGAAAGGGTAAATACGAACGCACAATGAACGCGTAAATATGAACGCACAATCAAGCTGTAAATATGTACAAACAAAAAATGCTTAAATATGAACGCACAATGAACGCGTAAATACGAACGCACAATGAACGCGTAAATATGAATGCGCAATGAAAGCGTAAATACGAACGCACAATGAACGCGTAAATACAAGCGCACAATGAACGCGTAAATATGAACGCACAATGAATGCGTAAATATAAACGCACAATGAACGCGTAAATATGAACGCAAAATGAACGCGTAAATATGAACGCAAAAAAAACACGTAAATATGAACGCACAATCAAAGCGTAAACACGAACGCACAATGAATGCGTAAATATGAACGCACAATGAAAGCGTAAATATGAACCCACAATCAACGCATAAATATGAACGCACATTGAAAGCGTTAATATGAACGCGCAATGAAAGCGTAAATACGAACGCACATGAACGCGTAAATATGAACGCACAAAGAAGCTGTGAATATGAACGCACAATAAACGCGTATATATGAACACACAATTAAAGCGTAAATACGAAGGCACAATGGACGCGTAAATATGAACGCACAATGAAGCTGTAAATATGAACGCATAATGAACGCATAAATATGAACGCACAGTAAACGCGTATATATGCACGCACAATGAATGCATAAATATAAACGCACAAATAAGCTGTAAATATGAACGCACAATGAACGTATAAATATGAACGCACAAAGAAGCTGTAAATATGAACGCACAATGAACGTGTAAATATGAACGCACAATGAACGCGTAAATATGAACACACAATGAACGCGTAAATATGAACGCACAAAGAAGCTCTAAATATGAAAGCACAATGAACGCGTAAATATGAACGCACAATGAACGCGTAAATATGAACGCACAAAAAATGCGTAAATATGAACGCACAATGAAAGCGTAAATACGAACGCACAATGAACGCGTAAAAATGTATGCACAATGAAAGGGTAAATACGAACACACAATGAACGCATAAATATGAACGCACAATGAAGCTGTAAATATGAACGCACAAAAAACGCGTAAATATGAACGCGCAATGAACGCGTAAATATGAATGCACTATGAACACGTAAATATGAACATACAATGAACGCGTAAATATGAACGCACAATGAATGCGTAAATATGAACGCACAATGAAAGTGTAAATACGAACGCACAATGAAAGCGTAAACATGAACGCACAATGAACGCTTAAATATAAACGCACAATGAACGTGTAAATGCGAACGCACAAAAAACACGTAAATATGAACGCACAATGAAAGCGTAAATGCGAACGCACAATGAACGCGTAAATACGAACGCACAATGAAAGCGTAAATATGGACGCACAAAGAAGCTGTAAATACGAACGCACAATAAACGCGTAAATATGAACGCACAATGAACGCGTAAATATGAACGCACAATGAACGCGTAAATATATGAACGCACAATGAAAGCGTAAATACAAACGCACAATGAACGCGTAAATATGAACGCACAATGAACGCCTAAATACGAACGTACAATGAACGCGTAAATATGAACGCACAACGAAGCTGTAAATATGAACGCACAATGAATGCGTAAATATGAACGCACAATGAACGCGTAAATATGAACGCACAATGAACGCCTAATACGAACGTACAATGAACGCGTAAATATGAACGCACAATGAAGCTGTAAATATGAACGCACAATGAATGCGTAAATATGAACGCACAATGAACGCGTAAATATGAACGCACAATGAACGCCTAAATACTAACGTACAATGAACGCGTAAATATGAACGCACAATGAAGCTGTAAATATGAACGCACAATGAATGCGTAAATATGAACGCACAATGAAAGCGTAAATACGAACGCACAACGAACGTGTATATATGAACGCACAAAGAAACTGTAAATATGAACGCAGTATGAACGCGTAAATATGAACACACAATGAATGCGTAAATATGAACGCACAAAGAAGCTGTAAATACGAACGCACAATGAACGCGTAAATATGAACGCACAATGAACGCGTAAATATAAACGCACAATGAACGCGTAAATATGAAAGCACAATGAACGCGTAAATATGAATGCAAACAAAACACGTAAATATGAACGCACAATGAAAGCGTAAACACGAACGCACAATGAACGCGTAAATATGAACGCACAATGAAAGCGGAAATATGAACCCACAATCAACGCGTAAATATGAACGCACAATGAAAGCGTAAATACTAACGCACAATGAAAGTGTAAATATGAACGCGCAATGAAAGCGTAAATACGAACGCACATGAACGCGTAAATATGAACGCACAAAGAAGCTGTGAATATGAACGCACAATAAAAGCATATATATGAACGCACAATGAAAGCGTAAATACGAATGCACAATGGACGCGTAAATATGAACGCACAATGAAGCTGTAAATATGAACGCATAATGAATGCATAAATATGAACGCACAGTAAACGCGTATATATGAACGCACAATGAATGCGTAAATATAAACGCACAAATAAGCTGTAAATATGAACGCTAAATGCACGTGTAAATATGAATTGACAATGAACGCGTAAATATAAACGCACAAAGAACACGTAAATATGAACGAACAATGAACGCGTAAATATGAACGCACAATGAACGTGTAAATATGAACGCACAATGAACGCGTAAATATGAACACACAATGAACGCGTAAATATGAACGCACAAAGAAGCTCTAAATATGAACGCACAATGAAAGCGTAAATATGAACGCACAATGAACGCGTAAATATGAACGCATAAAAAATGAGTAAATATGAACGCACAAAAAATGCGTAACAATGAACGCACAATGAAAGCGTAAATACGAACGCACAATGAATGCGTAAATATGAACGCACAATGAAAGGGTAAATACGAACGCACAATGAACGCGTAAATATGAACGCACAATGAAGCTGTAAATATGAACGCACAAAAAATGCGTAAGTATGAACGCACAATGAACGCGTAAATATAAACGCACAATGAACGCGTAAATATGAACGCACAATGAAAGCGTAAATACGAACGCACAATGAACGCGTAAATATGAACGCACAAAGAAGCCCTAAATATGAACTCACAATGAACGCGTAAATATGAACGCACAATGAACGCGTAAATATGAACGCACAAAAAATGCGTAAATATAAACGCACAATGAAAGCGTAAATCCGAACGCTTAATGAACGCGTAAATATGAATGCACAATGAAAGGGTAAATACGAACGCACAATGAACGCGTAAATATGAACGCACAATCAAGCTGTAAATATGTACAAACAAAAAATGCTTAAATATGAACGCACAATGAACGCGTAAATACGAACGCACAATGAACGCGTAAATATGAATGCGCAATGAAAGCGTAAATACGAACGCACAATGAACGCGTAAATACAAGCGCACAATGAACGCGTAAATATGAACGCACAATGAACGCGTAAATATAAACGCACAATGAACGCGTAAATATGAACGCAAAATGAACGCGTAAATATGAACGCAAAAAAAACACGTAAATATGAACGCACAATCAAAGCGTAAACCCGAACGCACAATGAATGCGTAAATATGAACGCACAATGAAAGCGTAAATATGAACCCACAATCAACGCATAAATATGAACGCACATTGAAAGCGTAAATATGACCGCGCAATGAAAGCGTAAATACGAACGCACATGAACGCGTAAATATGAACGCACAAAGAAGCTGTGAATATGAACGCACAATAAACGCATATATATGAACACACAATGAAAGCGTAAATACGAAGGCACAATGGACGCGTAAATATGAACGCACAATGAAGCTGTAAATATGAACGCATAATGAACGCATAAATATGAACGCACAGTAAACGCGTATATATGCACGCACAATGAATGCGTAAATATAAACGCACAAATAAGCTGTAAATATGAACGCACAATGAACGTGTAAATATGAACGCACAAAGAAGCTGTAAATATGAACGCACAATGAACGTGTAAATATGAACGCACAATGAACGCGTAAATATGAACACACAATGAACGCGTAAATATGAACGCACAAAGAAGCTCTAAATATGAAAGCACAATGAACGCGTAAATATGAACGCACAATGAACGCGTAAATATGAACGCACAATGAAAGCGTAAATACGAACGCACAATGAACGCGTAAAAATGTATGCACAATGAAAGGGTAAATACGAACACACAATGAACGCGTAAATATGAACGCACAATGAAGCTGTAAATATGAACGCAAAAAAAACGCGTAAATATGAACGCGCAATGAACGCGTAAATATGAATGCACTATGAACACGTAAATATGAACATACAATGATCGCGTAAATATGAACGCACAATGAATGCGTAAATATGAACGCACAATGAAAGTGTAAATACGAACGCACAATGAAAGCGTAAACATGAACGCACAATGAACGCTTAAATATAAACGCACAATGAACGTGTAAATGCGAACGCACAAAAAACACGTAAATATGAACGCACAATGAAAGCGTAAATGCGAACGCACAATGAACGCGTAAATACGAACGCACAATGAAAGCGTAAATATGGACGCACAAAGAAGCTGTAAATACGAACGCACAATAAACGCGTAAATATGAACGCACAATGAACGCGTAAATATGAACGCACAATGAACGCGTAAATATATGAACGCACAATGAAAGCGTAAATACAAACGCACAATGAACGCGTAAATATGAACGCACAATGAACGCCTAAATACGAACGTACAATGAACGTGTAAATATGAACGCACAACGAAGCTGTAAATATGAACGCACAATGAATGCGTAAATATGAACGCACAATGAACGCGTAAATATGAACGCACAATGAACGCCTAATACGAACGTACAATGAACGCGTAAATATGAACGCACAATGAAGCTGTAAATATGAACGCACAATGAATGCGTAAATATGAACGCACAATGAACGCGTAAATATGAACGCACAATGAACGCCTAAATACTAACGTACAATGAACGCGTAAATATGAACGCACAATGAAGCTGTAAATATGAACGCACAATGAATGCGTAAATATGAACGCACAATGAAAGCGTAAATACGAACGCACAACGAACGTGTAAATATGAACGCACAAAGAAACTGTAAATATGAACGCAGAATGAACGCGTAAATATGAACACACAATGAACGCGTAAATATGAACGCACAAAGAAGCTGTAAATACGAACGCACAATGAACGCGTAAATATGAACGCACAATGAACGCGTAAATATAAATGCACAATGAACGCGTAAATATGAAAGCACAATGAACGCGTAAATATGAATGCAAACAAAACACGTAAATATGAACGCACAATGAAAGCGTAAACACGAACGCACAATGAACGCGTAAATATGAACGCACAATGAAAGCGGAAATATGAACCCACAATCAACGCGTAAATATGAACGCACAATGAAAGCGTAAATACTAACGCACAATGAAAGTGTAAATATGAACGCGCAATGAAAGCGTAAATACGAACGCACATGAACGCGTAAATATGAACGCACAAAGAAGCTGTGAATATGAATGCACAATAAAAGCATATATATGAACGCACAATGAAAGCGTAAATACGAATGCACAATGGACGCGTAAATATGAACGCACAATGAAGCTGTAAATATGAACGCATAATGAATGCATAAATATGAACGCACAGTAAACGCGTATATATGAACGCACAATGAATGCGTAAATATAAACGCAAAAAAAAGCTGTAAATATGAACGCTAAATGCACGTGTAAATATGAACGGACAATGAACGCGTAAATATAAACGCACAAAGAACACGTAAATATGAACGAACAATGAACGCGTAAATATGAACGCACAATGAACGTGTAAATATGAACGCACAATGAACGCGTAAATATGAACACACAATGAACGCGTAAATATGAACGCACAAAGAAGCTCTAAATATGAACGCACAATGAACGCGTAAATATGAACGCATAAAAAATGCGTAAATATGAACGCACAAAAAATGCGTAAATATGAACACACAATGAAAGCGTAAATACGAACGCACAATGAATGCGTAAATATGAACGCACAATGAAAGGGTAAATACGAACGCACAATGAACGCGTAAATATGAACGCACAATGAAGCTGTAAATATGAACGCACAAAAAATGCGTAAATATGAACGCACAATGAACGCGTAAATATAAACGCACAATGAACGCGTAAATATGAACGCACAATGAAGCTGTAAATATGAACGCAAAAAAAACGCGTAAATATGAACGCGCAATGAACGCGTAAATATGAATGCACTATGAACACGTAAATATGAACATACAATGATCGCGTAAATATGAACGCACAATGAATGCGTAAATATGAACGCACAATGAAACTGTAAATACGAACGCACAATGAAAGCGTAAACATGAACGCACAATGAACGCTTAAATATAAACGCACAATGAACGTGTAAATGCGAACGCACAAAAAACACGTAAATATGAACGCACAATGAAAGCGTAAATGCGAACGCACAATGAACGCGTAAATACGAACGCACAATGAAAGCGTAAATATGGACGCACAAAGAAGCTGTAAATACGAACGCACAATAAACGCGTAAATATGAACGCACAATGAACGCGTAAATATGAACGCACAATGAACGCGTAAATATATGAACGCACAATGAAAGCGTAAATACAAACGCACAATGAACGCGTAAATATGAACGCACAATGAACGCCTAAATACGAACGTACAATGAACGCGTAAATATGAACGCACAACGAAGCTGTAAATATGAACGCACAATGAATGCGTAAATATGAACGCACAATGAACGCGTAAATATGAACGCACAATGAACGCCTAATACGAACGTACAATGAACGCGTAAATATGAACGCACAATGAAGCTGTAAATATGAACGCACAATGAATGCGTAAATATGAACGCACAATGAACGCGTAAATATGAACGCACAATGAACGCCTAAATACTAACGTACAATGAACGCGTAAATATGAACGCACAATGAAGCTGTAAATATGAACGCACAATGAATGCGTAAATATGAACGCACAATGAAAGCGTAAATACGAACGCACAACGAACGTGTAAATATGAACGCACAAAGAAACTGTAAATATGAACGCAGAATGAACGCGTAAATATGAACACACAATGAACGCGTAAATATGAACGCACAAAGAAGCTGTAAATACGAACGCACAATGAACGCGTAAATATGAACGCACAATGAACGCGTAAATATAAACGCACAATGAACGCGTAAATATGAAAGCACAATGAACGCGTAAATATGAATGCAAACAAAACACGTAAATATGAACGCACAATGAAAGCGTAAACACGAACGCACAATGAACGCGTAAATATGAACGCACAATGAAAGCGGAAATATGAACCCACAATCAACGCGTAAATATGAACGCACAATGAAAGCGTAAATACTAACGCACAATGAAAGTGTAAATATGAACGCGCAATGAAAGCGTAAATACGAACGCACATGAACGCGTAAATATGAACGCACAAAGAAGCTGTGAATATGAACGCACAATAAAAGCATATATATGAACGCACAATGAAAGCGTAAATACGAATGCACAATGGACGCGTAAATATGAACGCACAATGAAGCTGTAAATATGAACGCATAATGAATGCATAAATATGAACGCACAGTAAACGCGTATATATGAACGCACAATGAATGCATAAATATAAACGCACAAATAAGCTGTAAATATGAACGCTAAATGCACGTGTAAATATGAACGGACAATGTACGCGTAAATATAAACGCACAAAGAACACGTAAATATGAACGAACAATGAACGCGTAAATATGAACGCACAATGAACGTGTAAATATGAACGCACAATGAACGCGTAAATATGAACACACAATGAACGCGTAAATATGAACGCACAAAGAAGCTCTAAATATGAACGCACAATGAACGCGTAAATATGAACGCACAATGAACGCGTAAATATGAACGCATAAAAAATGCGTAAATATGAACGCACAAAAAATGCGTAAATATGAACGCACAATGAAAGCGTAAATACGAACGCACAATGAATGCGTAAATATGAACGCACAATGAAAGGGTAAATACGAACGCACAATGAACGCGTAAATATGAACGCACAATGAAGCTGTAAATATGAACGCACAAAAAATGCGTAAATATGAACGCACAATGAACGCGTAAATATAAACGCACAATGAACGCGTAAATATGAACGCACAACGAAAGCGTAAATACGAACGCACAATGAACGCGTAAATATGAACGCACAATGAAAGCGTAAATACGAACGCACAATGAACGTGTAAATATGAACGCACAATGAACGCGTAAATATGAACGCACTATGAATACGTAAATATGAACATACAATGAACGCGTAAATATGAACGCACAATGAATGCGTAAATATGAACGCACAATAAAAATGTAAATACGAACGCACAATGAAAGCGTGAACATGAACGCACAATGAACGCGTAAATATAAACACACAATGAACGCATAAATGCGAACGCACAAAAAACACGTAAATATGAACGCACAATGAAAGCGTAAATGCGAACGCACAATGAACGCGTAAATACGAACGCACAATGAAAGCGTAAATATGGACGCACAAAGAAGCTGTAAATATGAACGCACAATGAACGCGTAAATATGAACGTACAATGAAAGTGTAAATACGAACGTACAATAAACGCGTAAATATGAACGCACAATGACCGTGTAAATATGAACGCACAATGAACGCGTAAATATATGAACGCACAATGAAAGCGTAAATACGAACGCACAATGAACGCGTAAATATGAACGCACAATGAACGCTTAAATATGAACGCACAATGAACCCCTAAATACGAACGCACAATGAACGCGTAAATATGAACGCACAATGAAAGCGTAAATACGAACGCACAACGAACACGTATATCTGAACGCACAAAAAAACTGTAAAAATGAACGCACAATAAATGCGTAAATATGAACGCACAATGAACGCGTAAATATGAACGCACAAATAAGCTGTAAATATGAACGCTCAATGCACGTGTAAATATGAACGGACAATGAACGCGTAAATATGAACGCACAAAGAACACGTAAATATGAACGAACAATGAACGCGTAAATATGAACGCACAAAGAAGCTGTAAATATGAACGCACAATGAACGTGTAAATATGAACGCACAATGAACGCGTAAATATGAACACACAATGAACGCGTAAATATGAACGCACAAAGAAGCTCTAAATATGAACGCACAATGAACGCATAAATATGAACGCACAATGAACGCGTAAATATGAACGCACAAAAAATGCGTAAATATGAACGCACAAAAAATGCGTAAATATGAACGCACAATGAAAGCGTAAATACGAACGCACAATTAACGCGTAAATATGGACGCACAATGAAAGGGTAAATACGAACGCACAATGAACGCGTAAATATGAACGCACAATGAAGATGTAAATATGAACGCACAAAAAACGCGTAAATATGAACGCACAATGAACGCGTAAATATAAACGCACAATGAACGCGTAAATATGAACGCACAATGAAAGCGTAAATACGAACGCACAATGAACGCGTAAATATGACCGCACAATGAAAGCGTAAATACGAACGCACAATGAATGCGTAAATATGAACGCTCAATGAACGCGTAAATATGAACGCACTATGAACACGTAAATATTAACATACAATGAACGCGTAAATATGAACGCACAATGAATGCGTAAATATGAACGCACAATAAAAGTGTAAATACGAACGCACAATGAAAGCGTGAACATGAGCGCACAATGAACGCGTAAATATAAACACAAAATGAACGCGTAATTGCGAACGCACAAACAACACGTATATATGAACGCACAATGAAAGCGTAAATACGAACGCACAATGAACGCGTAAATACGAACGCACAATGAAAGCGTAAATATGGACGCACAAAGAAGCTGTAAATATGAACGCACAATGCACGCGTAAATATGAACGTACAATGAAAGTGTAAATACGAACGTACAATAAACGCGTAAATATGAACGCACAATGAACGTGTAAATATGAACGCACAATCAACGCGTAAATATATGAACGCACAATGAAAGCGTAAATACGAACGCACAATGAACGCGTAAATATGAACGCACAATGAACGCGTAAATATGAACGCACAATGAACGCCTAAATACGAACGCACAATGAACGCGTAAATATGAACGCACAATGAAAGCGTAAATACGAACGCACAACGAACGCGTATATCTGAACGCACAAAAAAACTGTAAAAATGAACGCACAATAAATGCGTAAATATGAACGCACAATGAACCCGTAAATATGAACGCACAAAGAAGCTGTATATATGAACGCACAATGAACGTGTAAATATGAACGCACAATGAACGCGTAAATATGAACGCACAATGAACGCGTAAATATGAACGTACAAAGAAGCTGTAAATATGAACGCACAATGAACGCGTAAATATTAACGCACAATGAAAGCGTTAATACGAACGCACAATAAACGCGTAAATATGAACGCACAATGAATGCGTAAATATGAACGCACAATGAACGCGTAAATATATGAACGCACAATGAAAGCGTAAATACAAACGCACAATGAACGCGTAAATATGAACGCACAATGAACGCCTAAATACGAACGCACCATGAACGCGTAAATATGAACACACAATGAACGCGTAAATATGAACGCACAATGAATGCGTAAATATGAACGCACAATGAAAGCGTAAATACGAACGCACAACGAACGTGTAAATATGAACGCACAAAGAAACTGTAAATATGAACGCACAATGAACCCGTAAATATGAATGCACAATGAACGCGTAAATATGAACGCTCAAAGAAGCTGTAAATATGAACGCACATTGAACGCGTAAATATGAACGCACAATGAACGCGTAAATATGAACGCACAATGAACGCGTAAATATGAATGCACAATGAACGCGTAAATATGAACGCACCATAAATTCGTAAATATAAATGCACAAAGAAACTGTAAATATGAACGCTCAATGCACGCGTAAATATGAACGGACAATGAACGCGTAAATATAAACGCACAATGAACACGTAAATATGAACGCGTAAATATGAACGCACAATGAAGCTGTAAATATGAGCGCAAAATATACCCGTAAATATGAACGCACAATGAACGCGTAAATATGAACGCACAATGAACGCGTAAATATGAACGCACAATGACCGTTGAATACTTTCTGCTATGGCCGATGAAGCGTTCGGTCGTTCTCTCGATTGCTTCGTGCCGCCATTTTTTCTTGGTTCCTTATCTTCTGTCGTCATCTCCTGTTGTTCCAGGGTTTTCTCTCCTGTGATGACGAAGAATAACGGGGCCAAATTTCCATGTGCACATTTTGCTTTTATTTCTTAGCGACTTTTCCTTTCAACATTTGCTGCAGCCTAAACGGTTAATCAGTAAACAAGATGGAGATTCAACAGCACAAGTCGTGTGTTTCTCAATAACCGACAAACTTATTTCTAACTTCTTGAACTATTCTGGTCACCTCATTGAAACCATACAAAGAAAGCCGTGGTCTCAGATTGACCTCGGGTTAAATAGCTCTCAATCATTCTGATTGACTGGCAGTGGTTTTCCTCGCTTTTAACGGTTAAGAACTTAATTTGGATGCTACACTACATGTCAAAAATAGATCACACCATTCTGTTATGTACTATTAGCAAAATATTGACAAACTAGAAAAAAATCATTCTCACTGCATTTGTTTTCCCTCATTGGCTATTAAAAAAAGTTGAAACATGTGATTTTCCGGTTTCTATTGGACCTTTTACATCGACTTGAATTCTTATTATGCCACTGGCTCCTGGACTGAATTTGTTGCAGACTCTCTATCTCTCACTATATATACATATATTTAAACGTTTACGTTTCTGTAGGTCGTCCTCTTTTTGCAGGATCGTCTTCCCTGCGTGAAACTCTGAGTCACGGTAAAGGATTGTAAATTAATACTTTTATTCTAGTTATTCTAATGGCTCTCTTTGCCCAATACGTACTTTTACTATTACAATTTTTCATAACTATTACAACTACTACTACTACTGTTGTATAGCTACATACAACTACACAATACGTAGACGGAAACATAGTCAACAATAATGTACGAACTTCAATGAACGAACGAACACACTTCTTTATAAAAAAATATACCTCTCACACTTTATTCTCTAAATTGTTGCGAAAAGGTTGCGAAAGGGTTGCGAAAGGGTTGATGTTGGTTATATGTGAGAGGTGAGTTGGAGACGGAGACAGACTGCTACATATTGACCCAAAGTTCTTCCGACCATAGCAGCACTTCTTCCGCATTCCAGCTGGGCTGCTCAACCGTGGGTCACCGAGGGTCGCAATCCCTCAGTCTGCAAGCTGATTCTCACTCCGGCATCTTATCTCCAACTGGAACTGCAAGTCGAACTCCAACTGACTCAAGCCGTCTGTGGCACCTGGTTATATAATTGTTTGACACCAACCTGCTTCCTGTGGGCGTAAGCATCTGCAGCGAATTCAACCACGTCCACAGGTCAAGGTGATATTCCGATATCTTCGATTGGAAGCACCTGTTTCGCTGTTCTTCTGCTTATTTACACAGGTGCATCTCTTGATTGACGGCTCGGTCGAGGGTCAATATGTTACACTACATCTAATGATAAGGATAATAATGATAATGACAACAATAATAATGCTTAAATAACTATTTCACTGAATGAAGGAGAAAGATGTCGGAAACCTCGTAAAATACCTCGATACTGCTAGAGAAGGAAAAAATCTGTGGAATATGAAAGGGAAGGAAATATCAATCGAGGTCAAAATTCTCCAAGAATCTGGAAAAGAGACTCGTTAAACAAGAAATAAGAGAAAGAATCGAAACCATCCAGACCACAGCTCTGTTAAAAACAGCCATAATCCGTGAGACCAGAAGGGACTTGCTGTCACTCAGTCTCTAGTAAAAAAAAGCATTACTTAGAACTGATGTGAAAACTAATAATAATAGTAATAATAATGATATATATATATAACTTCCAAAAGCAAAAGTCTCAATTATTACGCCAGGAAAAAATACACACACACACACATACATATACATATATATGGGGTGGTGTCTGTAGATGTACGGGTAAGTGACTGGGTGCCTGTGTCCATTGACAATCAAAATGTCGTTTGTTTGTCACCGTGTGTGGTTCGTAATTTCATGAGGGTGTGGCTGCAAAGGGTGTGTTTTATGCACAATTACGGCGAAATCAGATGCAGCGATGTCACTTCAAAATAGCTACTGGCATCAAATATGTTGACTTTGTAATCTATTGTTTTCATGAAGAAATCTTATTTTTGTTTTTTGGCACATTCCACTTTTTTCTTTTTTTTCTTTTTTTTTTTTTTTGCTTTACTCACGGGGGTTTAGAGGCCTTTAATCCACATAGGCAGGCGCACGCGCACACACACAAACACCCCCTACACACACACACACACACACACACACATATATGTATATATATATATATATATATATAGTTGTTTACTATGCTTATCCTAGTTCTGGAACAAGTTCAAAAGTATTGGACCCCAAGTCAGAATATAACTTACTAAAGTTATGAAAACAATGCAATGCGCTCCATATTATATATATATATATATATATATATATATATATATATATATATATATATATATATTGTAAATGAAGAATACGTAATATCGGTGATAGAGCAAGTATATATACATATACATATATATATATATATAAGTAAATATATAATAGTTTCTATATATATTTAGTAGCATGGAAGCTTCTCCGCGACCTCAAGTTTCGTGACGTTTTTATAAAAGACAATCATTAGCTAAAGAACTAAAGATAGTGAAGAAATCGATGCTATTAAAAATAAATAAAGATCAATATATACTTACTTATTATATACTAGTTCTATCACAGATATTGACCACTCTCTAAATTATATCGCATTTGATTTGTTGCCCAGTCGGCTGGAGCTGTAGAATACACCGACTGCATCTCTCCAGAGGAGTAAGACCCCCCCCCAAACGCATGTCCTGGATATGACACTAAACAATCTGATGGTGAGGTTCCAGCAGTGCTGGAGTTTTGGGGAATGCGGAGTACCCCTTCATTGCCATTGCTCCCAGGTCCACTCTGGCCCGGAGTGGTAGCACCTGATAGGGCCCTATCTATATGTTAAATAGAACTAACAGCATACTTATGCTAAAATGAATTGTTTGAGTAAACTGAATAGCTTGAAATAGAAATGTTTTTGACAATTAAACCGTACTTACATTTAAACGGTGTGCTTATGCTTAACTGAATTATTTGAAATAGAACTGTTTTTCGACATTAAAACTGTATTTACACTTAACTAAATTGTTACATAAAACTGCTTGAATAGTTTGAAATAGAAATGTTTTTGACAATTAAACTGTGTACTTATGCTAAACTGAATTGTTTTCAATAGAACAGATTATTTACATAAAAATGGATTTGGCGTTAAATAACCCACTAACGTTGATATGCCATAAAACCCAACCAACCAACCAGCATTTGATTTGACACAAACCCACAAAGTGAGATAGTGAAAAACAACACTGTTAATATATATATATATATATATATATATATATATATATATATATATATATGTGTGTGTGTAATTATTGTAAAAACATTGCGTGTGAAATATTAGTTCATCTGAAGATCGACAACGAAAAACTCATTCTTTATTATCTTTCGAAAAATTGACTGGAGGCATTACTGTCTGTGTTGTGAGTTTTTACTTTGTTTTATGATTATTCTATTCTATACTTGATATATATATATATATATATATATATATATATATATATATATATGTGTGTGTGTGTGTGTGTGTGTGTGTAATATAAAGGCCGAGGGATTTCGTTTTATGCCTTTGAGTTTAGTTAGGCTGAGAACTTTTTGGCTCAGTGCATGGGTTACTTAAGTGCAACATTAACGTTGATGTTTGCACGCGCGCGTGCGGAGCGGACGTGTCACTCAGAGATGTCACAATAGACCGAGATGGGAAACGGGACTAGGGCGTGCGGATGACGTCACGCACCGGAAACGCGTGGAGGGTTTTTGGAGTTAGTTGAGTTGAGTTCCTGGCTCGGAAGAAGACGGTTGGCTTTCGCTTGCTCGCCGAAGCCAGGCCAGTGGCCTTTGTGGCGGGTGCCACACGTGTGTGAGTAGGTGGAGGGCAGGTGGAAAAGCCAGAATAGAAAGAATGTGTATCTCTCTCCTTATGTCGAACAACCTTTAAACTCAAAGGTAATAAAAAGTTTCGTAACTGAACAAAGAAGTCGTAAGTGTTTTTCGTGTTTCGAGATTCCTATGTTCTATGTTATATATATATGAACACGCTATGTCCATTTCACACATGGCGTTTATTATGGCTATGTTATATATATATATATATATATATATATATATATATATATATATATATATGCAAATTTCATTAAACATAATAGACATTTTATGTCTACATATTTTCTTTTGGATCCGTTCGAATTCCCGTATTACTTTTATTGTATTCTGGGGGAATTGATTTATGTATTGTCCATAGTTGCATGTATCCCTAGTACTTTCTGCCCGACTTTGGGCCATCATCAGGGGAGGATCTACTACAAAAGTGATGTAACTTTTGTTTTAGCATATTACAACTGTGTAAGGGCGTCTTTGCCGTTGAAGGTTTTGGCGTTTGTTTTTGAATGTGATTCTATATTTAGTGCCAGTAGCTAAAGACATTTAAGTACATTAGCACTGGTTTGAAAATTAATTCTATTAAGTGTTGGTTGCAGGTTTCTGATATGTAATGCTTCGAGAATCTGAAGTTTTTGTTTAATCTTTTGATGTTCTAATATTGTTGTGTTGTCGGTGAGAATTTTCCGTAGCTGTGCCGTTGGGCATGAATGTTTTTTTAAATGCTGAGCTATTGAACTTGTGTCTGAAAGGTGCATTGTAAGTCTCCTCGACAGGGTAGTTGAGGTTATATATATATATATATATATATATATATACGGGGTTGCTCAGGCAGTAATGCCTCCAGTCAACTTTTCGAGGAGTAGGAGTACAATAAAACCCTTAGACAGTATTTTAATGTATTAAAATCTAAAATATTTCTTTAAGAATTAAAAATACTATTATTTCTTCTTCCTAGCATCAGACCAAAACTAAGGTGCATTCCCTGAGAATCGAACTCACTAATAATGTTTTGCTAGCCTAGATAGCTAAACACTACATCATGTGAGGCACTCCCATTATGATAGAATAAGCTGTTCACAATGTATGCAAATTCTTCATAGTTTTTAACTCCTTGAAAATAGATTTAATTTCACTACTGGGCGTATCGGGGATTTCTCATGTCACAACGGCTAAACTCACCAGGAATAAAGAGGTAGCGGATTGTCTAAATGGTAATTTACTAAGCTTTTTGCTTAGATGTGGCACAAGGCCATATAAAAGGGGCACCCAATGAGACTCGAACTCACTCGTGTAAGTTTGCTAGTCGAGCTTGCTAACCATTACATCACCAAAGGCGCCTTAGCAGATTGTCTAAGTGACTATTTCTCTTTGACCTTGTTCTTTTTTGTTGCAAATCTTTATAAATATTGGTAATTTCTGTGATTTCGAATTTTGCAAGCATCGAAGTAGACATATAATTATACTGGTACTCTGGCGTTGGATTATCTACCCTTTTCTACAGAAAAAAATTCCCCGACGGTCGCTACAACCAGTTCAATGGTTTGGTTTGGTTTGGTTTGGTTTGGTTTTTGCTTATCAAACATTGTAGGTTATTTAATGCTAAGTCCTTTTTATACATAGTAAATATATGATTTCTAAACACATTTTGTTGATAACAGCAAGTATATATGGTCACCTCCCTCCAATTTCTAAAACCATTCAAATCAGACGAACAAGACATACGGGACACTGCTGAGTAGTGAGGGCGAGCTCATAAGCGACGTTCTCCTGTGGACACCTTCAAACGGACGAACAAGTGCTGGACGTCCGGTTAGAACTTATCTACAACAGGTCTGTAGAGACACATGGGACCTGCCGAATGCGATGGACGATTGAGTCGAATGTCGAGGGAGAGTCTGGGAAATCCGTGTTCGTAGCACGACATGATGATGATGATGATGATGACTTATTTCAATCTAATACAAAGATTCTATTGACTATAAATCATTTGTTTGCCCACTGTTTAATGTTTTCAAGTGTTGCTATGTATCATTCACAATTCAATTAAGCATCAGTCATTTGTTTACATGCAGTAAGATGGTTAAACAATTCTATTTCAAGCAATTCAGTTTAGCCTAAGCCATTTGTTTTCACTCAGTTTAAATATCAAAGTTCACAGTCTAAATTTCAAACAGTTCCATTTGACCCATAGATAGGACCCTATCAGGTGCTACCACTCCGAGCCAGAGAGCACCTGGGAGCGATGGCAATGAAGGGGTATTTTGCATTTCCCAAAGCTCGATTGTTTAGTGTCATATATAAGGACACCTGTTGGGGAAGTCTTACCCCTCTGCAGAGATGCAGTCGGTGTATTCTACAGCCCCAGCCGACTGATCTACCAGTTCTATGGTTTCGAGTCACTATTTTCCAAATAATAATCGATTTTAAGAGAGATAAAGAGAGATACACTGAAATAGCCTGTTTGGTAGGTAGATAGCCAGACTGAAAAAGATAAATTGGCAGACATTTTGGGTTATGTAATGCCAGGGTAAGTTTTTCTTTCATTTTTTTTTTAACGAGCAGTTTCGAGTGACTAATTCCCTACAGTAATCTATGAGAGAGATAGATCTGGTTTGGTTTGGTTTGGTTGCTTTTTCGGTATATCAACCTTTTTTAGGTTACCTAACGCCGAATTCATTTTTTTTTTTTTGATTTTGCT
The DNA here is from genome assembly GCA_963585895.1 of Sepioteuthis lessoniana. NCBI lineage: Eukaryota > Metazoa > Mollusca > Cephalopoda > Myopsida > Loliginidae > Sepioteuthis > Sepioteuthis lessoniana. Next base: position 56,538 of record CAUZXS010001692.1, on the reverse strand, counting down.
AGCAGTTATATAAACACTCATGACTCAGAATTTCATGTAATCGATCTTAAGATACACCTGAAGATCGATTACGTGAAACTCCGAGTCTTGAGTTAAAATGTTTCTTGTTTCAGTAATGAATCATTATAATATTAAAATGCTTTTAGAAATCATATATGTATATATACATTATGTGATAATTGTTTTGCAATCATTTTACTGGTTTTACGCCTCTTAACATTTTAGATTTCATCTCGGTTTGGTTTGGTTTGGTTTCTTTGTTTAAAGGCATATCAACCTTTGTAGGTTATTTAATGCCAAAGCCATTAAAAGAACAGTAGTGGTACTATTTAACCCATAGCTGGGAGGATAAGGGGGTTCATACCTTTCCCAAGGGCATTTGCCCGAAAGTGAACGTAATAGCGCGACTGGAGTACGAACTCGCTTACTACGATTCCGCAGTCCATCGATTTAACCATTACACCACGAGGACAACCCAGGATTTCATCTCGTCATGTGTTCATATATTATCACCATCATCATAATAAAGTCTGTATCATATTAATATGTTGTATCTATTTTGAGTCACCCTGAGTTATTTTGTTTAATCACTTTTTCATATTCCACACCCCTTAAATATCAATCTGGTTAGGGTAGGAGATAAATTATGGAAACCTGGTGATAAATTGATGATTGTAATGTCATGAATGAATTCACTTTCTATGCATTTTAGCCTCTATAGTTTAGAGCACGATTTCGGAATCAACGGTTTAAGGCAACCTATTAATATGAAAATGATTTATTACTGAGACAAACGTAATGACTATCATTTGAAACACGGCCGGTAAAAAATGCATACTTTGAGTTAGAAAGTTCAAATCAATGTTTTTATTTAATTGTTATTACATCAGCTTCCAGGACATGCAATCTTTTTTTGGAGTTTCTTGTTTCAGTAATGAATCATTATCATATTAATGGGTTGCATCTATTTTGAGACAGTTTTGAATGATTTTGTCTCCAAATAAGTAGTAACGCAAAATATTTTTCCTCTCTTGTCCAAGGCATTGTGATCAAGGATTAATAGTTGTTATAGTATACTGTTTTCAAATCTGAAATAAAAAAGAACACAACATTATTATTAGTAGAGTTATTAGCAGTCACATGGGTCCCATGTATATTGAAACACCCCATATATATATTGAGTATATTGAGACACCCTATATATATATATATATATATATATATATATATATATATATATATATATATATATATATATATATAAGCACCCTGTACTTACATTTTTTGCCAAGTTTCTTAATTTTTTGTACACAGTTATATGATACAAAGTATTCCTATCCAATACTGATACAGCCCAGTCGGCTGGGGCAGTTGGATACACCGACGGTGTCTCTCCAGAATATAAGATCTGTCCTGGTTGCAGAATACACTGACAGTATCTCTGCGGAAGTGGAAGACTTCCCACACGAGTGTCCTGGCTATGACACTAAACAATCTGACGGTGAGGCTTCAGTAATGCAGGAGCTTTGGGGAATGCAGAGTGCCTTTTTATTGCTGTCGCTCCGACGTCCACTCTAGCCCGCAGTGGTAGCACCCGATAGGGTCCTATCCGTGGGTCAAATAGAACTGTTTGACATTTAAATCGTGTACTTATGCTAAACTGAAATGCTTAAAATAGAACTGATTTGACATTTAAAGTGCAAACTTATGCGAAACTAAAGCGTTTGAAATAGAACTGTTTTTTACATTTTATTATGTGAAAACAAAAACTGTACTTATGCTAAACTGAATTGTTTGAAATAGAACTGTTTTTACAATCAACTGCGTGTAAACAAAAAACTGTATACTAATGCTAAACTCGATTGTTTAATATTAAGTGAGACCATTTAACTGTTAGACAAAAATGAAGTCAGGCTTATTTAAAAATGTTATCTTTAAAATGCGTTTAGAAATCATATATTTAACATTTGTATGAAAAGGATTTGGCATTAAATGACCTACAATGGTTGATATATCATAAAACCAAACCAAACCAAACTAAACCAAACCGCGGGTCAAATAGAACTGTTTGACATTTAAACTGTGTGCAAACAAATGGATTAAGCTAAAATGAATTGTTATAAATAAAATGCTTTTATTATTTAAGTGAGGCTAAATAAACGATTGATATTTAATTGAACTGTTACTGATAAATAGCTATACTTGGAACCCTTTGAGATCAAAAGAATGAGCTCAGGCTCGTTTAAAAATGTTATCAATAAAATTTGCTATAGATTTAACATATATGTATAAAGAGGATTTAGCATTAAATAAACCACAAAGGTTGATATGCCTTAAAATCAAATCAAACCAAACCACACCAATGCTGATAATCTTTGCACAGATTTATTTGAGCCATAGATTCGATTCTAAACTGGTACGACCACTCTGGGTATGTAACCTGGTGGTAAAGACAACGAAGGGTTACTTCACATTCACAAGAGTTCTTGATCTGAAGCCTCACCGCCTGATATAACATCCAACCCGGGACACTCCCTTGGAGTGGGTCTTATTTCTCAGTTGGAGGAGGGATACACGTTACAACAAAAAAGAACCATCAGCTTTTTACTGTGAACATCATGGTATATCTCTCATCGAAACCCCTTCCTCCCTAGTGCACTAAGCTGCGAGTTGTTTGCGGGTCAGATCCTTGATTCTTAGAAGTAGCATCTTTTGGCATTTCTGGCCCGAAGACAGAAGCAATGCTGTGAGTAAAAAAAAAAAAAAAAAAAAAAAAAAAATTAAAAAAAAACAAGCATCACATGACCTGACATTCTTTTTGCCTCTAACTAACAAAACATGTGAAACGGCGGGAACTCTGTGCGAAATGAGTGAGACCTAGGACGACAAAGAGCTCTGATGATTGGAAACATGAAAAAAACAAGATGGCGGTACTTATAGTGGTGAGATTACATCGGCAGCTATGAAGGGTTAGGGAAAGGGAGTTGAATTTAGCGAGTCCATTCCAAACTCTTTGAATAATTGTTTGAATAAGACAAGGCATCTATTTGGATAATGTCGAGGAATTCTCGTAAAACGAAAATAAAAGGCGGGAAAAATAAGACTTTTGTTTTGTCAGGGTTAAAAAGCAGCAAATACCAATGTAATTGACGCGATATGTGGGCGAATACAAGAACATACATAGATAGATAGATAGATAGACAGAAAACAAAACTGTGATAGCTACAATTATGATGTCGTAGACCAGCTCGTTAACCATTACAGCACAAGGACTCCCCTTTCCAGATAGATAGATAATGCTTGAACAGATGTATGTTCTTTCTTTGTTTAGATTTTTCCGCCATTATTTCCTGTATTTTATTAAACATCCATCATTATTCCTTCAACATTTGATGTCCCCTTTTACAGTCCTGATGACAGTATGGAGGTGCCTGTGGTGTAATGTTAATCGTCGTAGGAAATGGACACGGTGATACGAGTTCAAATCCTAGACGAGGCTGATTGCATTTCACATAGCACTAATACCCTTGGGAAACGTATGAATCCAATTATTCTCCTTCCAGCTTAAATAGTAGGGCAGACTGGGTTCTTCTGCCTTGGTGAGGCAACTAGTCTAGGAGAAGGAAAACTCTGAATTCAAACCTGTTAAACTCCGCTTAAAACTTGACTTTGTGTCATATCCTGCCCGAGCGGAGGGGTTGGTAAATATGGATGACGGTATATTAATTCCGAAACGTCATAGCCTCGACTATCCTGCTTAATAAATTCATCACTTTTGAACGATTCTTTTGTTAATTTTTTTTCCATAGATAGATAGATAGATAGAAATAGACTAAGATAGATAGATATGAACAGACCGAGATTTATAAAAAAAGAAAAAAGAAACTTAGATAGATAGATAGATAGATAGATAGATAGATAGATAGATAGATAGATGTTGATAGAAATAAATTAAGATAGATAGGTATGAACAGACCGAGATTTATAAAAAAAAGAAAAAGAAAAAAAAAACTTAGATAGATAGATAGATAGATAGATGTTGATAGAAATAGACTAACATAGATAGATATGAACAGACCGAGATTTATAAAAAAAGAAAAGAAAAAAGAAACTTAGTTAGATAGATAGATAGATAGATAGATAGATAGCGGTAATAGACTTCTCGATTCAGACGACTTGCTTTCTATGAAATTGAAACTATAGCTTATACCTCGAGTCAAACAACGTTCTGGAATCAACTATCTCAACCACCAAGCACAAGTTTATAGATGAACCAGTAAGTCAAAGGATGTTAATTATTTTGATAGCATTTTCTCTGCTCATGTTCGGAGTGTATATATCTGCTGAAGAAGGTGAAGTCCTGGACTACTTCCAGGTCTGTCAGGCTGATAGAGATCCAAGGTGAGTAATGCTCCTTTTTAGGTGCAACACGATGGAAGCCTTTTCAGAGCTGAATGTTTCAAACTGAAGCGATGGGTGAATGACTAAAACTAGGTCATCTGTAGCATGCTGCACCGAGAACTCCTAATGGGCTTAAAATTTCTTTGCGGTGAACTGATTACTCGTTGATTTGCTGGTGTAACGTCACAAAAAGCGGGGTCTTGCTGATGCTTGCTCCTGGACAGGACTCGATCGTCATTTCCAGGTAAAGAAAAGACATTGACAAAACACATTTAAATTTGCTTTCCATTGAGTTTTCAACTGTCATTTTTATAAATTCATAAAGAAAAGTAAACTTTTTAGCAGGTTCTACAATTCTATCAAAGGCCCGTACAGAAGGTTCTAAGCGTAAAAATATTCAGAATACGTCCAACTACTTCTGTCGGTTCCAAAAACTACAACTAACTAAAAACAAATCAGTTCTTTTTTCCTTTTTCTTCTTTTTGCTCTTTTGACTTTTTTCAAACTATTGAAGAGTGCATATCCACGGTGGAGGCGCCTGTGGTATAATGGTTAGCGTCGTAGAAAATAGACACGGCGAGACGAGTTCAAATCCTGGACGAGACTGATTGCATTTCACATAGCACTAATACTCTTGGGAAAGGTATCAATCCAATTATTTTCCCTCCAGCTATGGGTAAATAGTAGGGCAGACTAGGTTCTTCAGCGTTGGTGAGGCAACTAGTCTAGGAGAAGGAAAACTCTGAATTCAAACCTGTTAAACTCCGCTTAAAAATTGACCTTGTGTCATATCCTGCCCAAGTGGAGGGGTTGGTAAATATGGTGGTAAATATGGATGTGTGCATATCTGTGATTCCAAATTATAAGCTTTCCTATTTCATCCAGCTCAGCTCGCAGGCTAGTTCATCAACTGTCAGTCAACAACGCGCATGATATATATATATATATATATATATATATAAATATATATATCTTAACCCCACATAATTTTTTCTGATGAATTTAAAATTGACTTCAGTCATAAAAAAAACTATTGTAATTTTGAGAAATGATGGATTTTTAAATAAAATTATGAGAAAGCTTTTCCGTGGGAGTCCCCATGGTATAGTGGTTTACGTGCTAGACTGTGACACCGTGATAAGCGAGATCGAACTCCAGTCACGCTATTACGTTCACTTTCGGATTAATATAATCTGGAAAGGTATATATATATATATATATATATATATATATATATATATATATATATATATATATATGTGTGTGTGTGTGTGAGTGTGAGAGATAGAAAGTCTTCCAAATCTCTAAAATCAGAATTTATAAATCATATAGGTCATCATTTATATCCTTTTTTTATCCCTCTCTCGATAAAGCTTAGAATACGCAGACTGTATCCTCTGCTGAAGATTAAGACACACCGCAAAAAAAAAAGAGGTATCCTGGGTATGACACTAATTCATTGCTAGAGATGGGGAGTGTAAAGTACCCAGTGGTGTGGCTCCAGTTCTAAAGAGTGTAGCGTACGCCTTCATTACCATTACTCCCTGGTCCACTCTGACTTGTAGTACCTGTTAGCGTCTCATTTGTGGGTCAAATAGATCCGTCTGAAAATTATTTCTATTGGTTTGGTTTCTTTTGTTTGATGACAAATCAACCTTTGTTGCTTATTGAATGCCATCGCCATCCTTGTAGAAGAACAGAAGGTAAAGTTGGCGACCATAGTCGACAGCGACCCGAAGGCTCCCTTTTCAATAGCTACTACACCAAGGTGTTGGGGAGAGCGCCACTACGTTCCCATGATTGCTCCTCTTTACCCTTGATCTGTACCTTATAATGCTGGGTGTTAAACAAAGGCATCAAGTACCATTTTTTCAGTCTTTGATATGCCTCGACTTGGGATTAAACCCCGGTCTCCCGGGCCATTAGCAAACACTCTACCCACTAAACCATTCTGTGGGTCACCCTCGTCTATGTTCGCTAACTTTACTTCCAAGAACAGTAGACGTACTAATTAACCCATAGCTAGGCGGGGATAAATGCTTCATACCTTTCTCAGTTGTATTTATTCGAGAATGAATGTAATCGTGCGACTGGAGTTCGAACTCGCTTACATTCATACCGCAGTCCAGCATCAGTATTGGATAATAATACGTATAATCATATTAAGTGTGTACCAATAAATGACGATCATTAATAGAAATAATTACTCAAAACCATTAAACTAAAAGTATTAGATAAGTTTGGTTTGGTTTGGTTAAGGTTTGGTTTTATGGCATATCAACCATTGTAGGTTATTTAATGCCAAATCCTCTTTATACATATATATTACATATATAGGATTTGGTTGGGTTGGGTTTTATGGCATATCAACCATTGTAGGTTATTTAATGCCAAATCCTCTTTATACATATATATTAAATATATAGGATTTGGTTTGGTTGGGTTTTATGGCATATCAACCATTGTAGGTTATTTAATGCCACATCCTCTTTATACATATATATTAAATATATAGGATTTGGTTTGGTTGGTTTTTATGGCATATCAACCATTGTAGGTTATTTAATGCCAAATCCTCTTTATACATATATATTAAATATTTAGGATTAGGTTTGGTTGGTTTTTATGGCATATCAACCATTGTTGGTTATTTAATGCCACATCCTCTTTATACATATATATTAAATATATAGGATTTGATTGGGTTGGTTTTTATGGCATATCAACCATTCTAGGTTATTTAATGCCAAATCCTCTTTATACATATATATTAAATATTTAGGATTAGGTTTGGTTGGTTTTTATGGCATATCAACCATTCTGGGTTATTTAATCCTAAATCCTTTTTATGTATATACATCAAATATATCATTTCTAATCTCATTTTGGCAGTAACATTTTTAAACGAGCCAGACCTCATTTTTTCTTACTTAAAGGGTTCCACTTATTTCTCTCTAATACAAATAATTTATTTACTATTAATCATTTGTTTGCTCACAGTTTAATGTTTGCACATAGTTAAATGATCAAACTGTTCTATTTTTAACAATTAAATTTAACATAACTCAACAAAGTTAAAAGGTCTCAAGCATCACTAACGATTCAATGAAACATCAGGCATTTGTTTACACTCAGTTAAATGTAAAAACAGCTCTATTTCAAGCAAATCAGTTTAGCAGAATGACACAGTTTTTTTTTATTTACACACAGATGTAAAAAGAGTTCTATTCTAAACAATTCAGTTTAGCATCAGTCATTTTGCACTCGGGCTAAATGTCATCGTACAGTTTAAATATCAAACAATTCTATTTGACATGCTAAACTAAATTATTTGAAATAGAATTGTTTTTACATTTAACTGGGTGTAAACAAAAGCTGTATACCAACAAATGACTATGTACATACAAGAAACTGTGTACTTATGCTAAATTGAATTGTTTGAAGTAGAACTGTTTGATTATTTAACTGTGTATTTGTATTAGATAGAAATAAGGGAAACCATTTAACTGTGTGAAAAAATAGATGCGTATAAAAAGGATTTGGCATTAAATTACCTACAATGGTTGATATGCCATAAAACCAAACCAAAACCATAGGTACAAGTAATAGGTACGAAAAAACAAGCTAAAATTGGCATATACATTTACTTCGTTTTTTAATAACGTTTCAACCTTCATGGGTTATTAAATGCGAAAGTCATCCTGGCAGAAGAACAGCTGTGAAACTATTTAATCAATAGCTCTGAGAATAAGAGAGTTTAAAATTTTCCCAAAAGTCACAGTTTGAAAGCAAATGTCATAGACCAATTGGGGTTCGAACTCGCTTACTATAACTTCGCTGTTCAACACTTTAACCATTAAGCCATGAGGACTCACCAGATAATATTATCAATTATCCAGTACAAATAAAAATCTCTTCATATTCTTCTTACAAAAACTCGATACATAATATCTTGGTTGATTTATTTGTTTTTTGGCATATCAACCTCCGTGGATTATTTAATGCTAAATCAATCCTTATATAAGAACAGTAGTATTAGTCCAAGAGTAGACGTAAACATACTCATTCAGATATAAATTCTATTAAAACACAATAAAATAATTGAATATCTCCTGCGAAAACACTATTTTGATTGCCCTAATTTCTCTTTAATGAAGTCAACAGCAGCTAAATGCTCTGCGTACAGGCTGACTCTAGTTTTCCGCGCTAATTCACTCAAAATTTCGTCGAGAAGTGTCATATCATTCTATTCTGGAAAGAGATTACGGTAAACTGAATTTTGCGTATCAGAGATACTGATTTTCAAAGACAAATGTCCACTTATAAGTTTCTTGTGCTCATTACAATAGATATAATTCCACTAAGTTTCTATAAAGTGTTGTATGGCACCAATGAAATAATACGTTAAATTTGATAAAGATATTTTAATGTTTGGACGGAATTATTTTTATTAGATAAGCAATGCATCCCTTACTTCCTTGGAATACACGCCATTGACATATATATATATATATATATATATATATATATATATATATATATATATTGTGATTGTATGTGTGAGTGGGCAGGTCCACGCATTAAATGAAGAGACTTTGTTTTTGTTCTTTTATGTTTGGCCTGTTATTCTTCGTCAAGCAATTATTTACCGGTTTTCTAAATTTTCGTAGCCCCCGCCCTCAGCACATATGTTAACGTCGTTAAATATGCCCCCAACACACCCAGAAAACTTCCTTCTTGTTAACTCAGCTTATATCAACAATCATATATATATATATATGAAGGTTATTCAATAAATAAGGTGAATATTGTCTCAAGTCCATAGACTGTCTTTTGGACTCAATGGTAAACACTTGTAACATAGCATATGACATCGCGTTAAATACTTGTAACATAGTGAATGACAGAGTAGTAAACACTTGTAACATAGCGACGGACATAGCGGTAAACACTTGTAAAATAGCAAATGGCATAGTGGTAAACACTTGTAACAGAGCGTATGACATAGCGGTAAACACTTGTAACATAGCAAATGACATAGCAGTAAACACTTGCAACATAGTGAATGAGATAGCGGTAAATACTTGTAACATAGCATGTTACATAGCGGTAAACACTTGTAACATAGCGAATAACATAGCAGTAAACACTTATAACATGGCGAATGACATAGCAGTAAATACTTGTAACCCACTGTAGCACATAACAGTAAACACTTGTAACATAGCGAATGACATAGCGGTAAACACTTGTAACATAGCGGTAAACACTTGTAACAGAACTGGACTCCAGTTCGTCAACTAGCCTAGAAGAAGGAAAACACTAAATTCAAAACAATATATATATATATATATACTGTTTTGAATAGCGGTTAACATTTGTAACATAGTGAATGACATAGCGGTAAATACTTGTAACATAGTGAATGACATAGTGGTAAATACTTGTAACATACCATATTACCCAGCGGTAAGCACTTGTAACATGACGAATGACATAGCGGTAAACCTTTGTAAACATTTTTAAACGAAAGTATGCTTCTCTATACATATTATACATTCTTCTGTTTCACCTCGTTTGCGCTTCTTAGTCACCCAAAATTTTATGTTTAAGCCTGGAGAACTCTGTTTGATTTGTCACCATTTTGAATAGCCTCAAAATAGATATTTTCGTTGGATCAAAATAAATTTTGCTATGAATTAATTCCAGACAATGCAGAGTTTACATTTCTAGGGGAAAAATTACTTTAAAAAATCATTTTGCTTTTTTCAAAAAATTATTAAAAATCTATTGAATAATCCTCGTATATATTTATGTTAGGGAGCGCTCAGGTGAGTGAATTTCTATGCGTGTATGTGTATATGAGTGTGTTTATACGTATGTCTCTGTGCATCTCTTTGAAGTATTTGTTAGCAAGTTCATCTGGGAAGTATATGTGTATGTTTATTTGCGAGTATGTGTGTATGTAAATGTTTTGTATGTTTGTATCTATTTCCGTGTATGTGTGTGAACGTAGATAGATAGATAGGTAGATAGATAGATTGATATGCATGTGTTAGTGGAGGTGCCTGCGGTGTAATGGTTATCGTCGTAGGAAATAGACACGGAGAAACGAGTTCAAATCCTGGACCAATTGCATTTCACATAGCACTTGGGTTAGGTGAATCCAATTAGTATGAATCCAATTATTCTCCCACCAGCTATGGGTAAATAGTAGGACAGACTAGGTTCTTCAACCTTGGTGAGGCAACAAGTCTAGGAGAAGGAAAACTCTGAATTCAGACCTGTTAAACTCCGCTTAAAAATTGGCCTTGTGTCATATCCTGCCCGAGCGGAGGGGTTGGTAAATATGGATATGTATATGTATACTAGTTGACTTTTATCAAAGTATAAAAATCCACGCATATATATTCAGGATTGTCTACATATATATATATATATATATATATATATATATATATATATATATATTTATCTAAAGTAAGTAAAACTGGCGATTCTCGCTACCACACCAAGCTGTAGGTAAGGACGCTTCTCCTTTCCTTGGATTACTCCACTTTACTCTTGATACGCACCTCATAATGCTGTGTTAAGCAAGGAGGTATCAAGTACCATTTTGTAAGTCTTTGGTATGACTTGACGTTGGATTAATCCCTGGTTTCTCGGGCAAACATTGACGAACACTCTACCCACTAGGTCACGTAAATGTCCCGAGAGACCGGGGTTTAATACCAACTCGAGTCATACCAAAGACTCAAAAATGGTATTTGATACCTCCTAGTTTAACATAGCATATTTGTGTATGCGGTGGGGATGTTTTGGAGTCGCTCATGATGTAACAGTTATTATTGCCAAAAATGGACACGGTGACTCAAATTCAAACCTAAACGAGGCTGTTTGCATATTCCATCGTGCTAAACCTTTGGGAAAGGTATGAATCCAACTATGCAGCTATGGATAAATAGTTGGCCAAACTGGACTCCTAACTTTAGTTCGTCTACCGGCCTAGAAGAAGGAAAATACTAAATTCAAAACAATATATATATATATATATATATATATATATACTGTTTTGAATTCAGTGTTTGCGTACACATAGGCGGCTATTGGTGACTGTCAGTTTCTTGGCAATGCAATCATCGGACCCGACAGTCACCAAGCGCCATTAACTTTATGGCTATGCTAACCGTAATTTGATATATTTGCTCTATTACTGATATCGACTGGTCTTTCTTTATGAATAGAGCAAACATGGGCCCTATTAAACAACAAAGATGTCAGAGATAAATACGTATTAGAATTGAGAAACAGATTCGAAAAAATTATCCGTGCTGCCAGCACGATATGATGATGATGATGATATATATATATCATCATTCATCATGTCGTGGCGCCAGCACGGATATCCCTGACCCTCTCTCGCCACTTCTCCCTAACGTTCATCGTCTCTGGCAGGTCTTCAGGGATACATCCCGTATCCTCACATAGCTGCTGTATGCATGTTCCAGCTGGTCGTCCTGCTTTTGCTCGGCCATATGTGGGGGTCCATAGGAGTACATCACTTATGAGCTCGTCCCTGCTTCTCCAGCAGTGTCCTGCATATCTGGTTCGTCTAACTTGGATAGTTTTCGTGATGGGTGGTAGGTGGCCGTATAGTTGGTGCTTTGTGGGGTGTTGCCTCCAGGACTTGTTCAATATTGCTCGCAGAATTCTTGTGTAATTGCCGTCTAGCTTCTTCTCCAGCCGTTTTGTTAGTTTCCAGGTAGTGCATCCATATAGCAGTATCGATACGACCGCTGCTAGGAAGAAACTGCTCTCCTCTAAGTTTACGTTGATACATATATCATCACCACCATCATGTCGTGCCGTGAGCACGGATTTCCCTGACTCTCCTCCGACATTCATCTCTATCGTCCATTGCATTTGACAGGTCCTCTATGCTACATCCTGAGTCTATACAGGGCTATTGTGGGTAGGTTCTAGCCGGACGTCTAACACCTGATCATCCGTGTGAAGGAGTCCACACCAGACGTCGCTTATAATCTCGCCCTTACTTCTCCAGCAGTGTACTGCATGTCTTGTTCGTCTGATTTGAATGGTTTTAGAGATGGGAGGTAGGTGGCCATAGACACACACATTTATGTAAAAATGCACGTGTGTATATCAGTTTACAATAATGAATACATAAAAAACACACGCACATACCGACATATCTACCCACACATATATATATATATATATATATATATATATATATATGACAATGTAACTCTTTTCTCTATGTGTGTACAGATGGTTGTCTCTTTTGGTGCTTATCGGCGAATGTTATTTGATAGACCTAGACTGCATGGTTTCTATTAGTCCGTTGACTAAGCCACCCGCTTATTCGCCTCACAGGCCTTCCTATCCGATTACAAATAAAACAATGCCTTCCACCTAAGTAACTATTTGACGAAACACCCTCCAACTTTTATTCTGTTTTTTTTAGGAAACTTTTTCGTGTCTTTTATTTTTATTTCAACTGATGATTAGAAACCTCTTCCTTATTATTGTTGCTCCCTCACCTCACTCACTCACTCACTCACTCAACTCACGTCATATAAGTTTTATTTACTTTCCCTCTCTCTTCCCTATCCTCTCTCCCTCTCTCTCTCTCTCTCTCTCTCTATATATATATATATATATGCTTTTTCTTCCCCACACGCGTATTGTCTTTCTTTTTCTTCTACCCATTTTTTTCATCACGTGCCTTCTTCTTCTTCTTCTTCTTCTTCTTCTTCTTCTTCTTCTTCTTCTTCTTCTTCTTCTTCTTCTTCTTCAGAGCTTTTTTCGGGCTGTTATTTCTTCCTGTCCTTTTCTTCTTCATATTAATATTCAAATTACGTATTTGATCAATTCTTCTTCTTCTTCTTCTTCTTCTTCTTCTTCTTCTTCTTCTTCTTCTTCTTCTTCTTCTTCACAATGTCCATAACTCCTTCATATTTTATACCTTTCATATAATGTATTTCTTCTTCTTCTTCTTCTTCTTCTTCTTCTTCTTCTTCTTCTTCTTCTTTCTTCTTCAATTCCTTGTTCTCTCTTCTTCAGTCTTTCTTTTTGTCAATGTTCCTTCTTCTTAATGTCCTTTAACTTATGTATTTCTTCTTCTTCTTCTTCTTCTTCTTCTTCTTCTTCTTCTTCTTCTAGAATTATATTCTTCTTCATATTCTTCTTTAAATTTTTCTTTTATTCTTCTTCTTCGTTTATGTCCTTCCTTGTCTGTTTTTCTTCGTTCTTCTGAATTAGATTTCTTCTTCCTCTTCTTCTTCTCTGATGGTTCCAATGTTCTTCAGATAACTAATTTTTCTGACTTTTTATAAAGTTCTTCAAGAATGGCTCCCCAAGGATTTTTTTTTATTCTCCTATCACCCACCACCAAAATGGGGCCTTTTATAACTCCTGATTTGAATCTCTTAGATACTAAGTCTTGGACATCGTCGAGATAAAAACCAAGAAATACCCTGAGAATTAATTCTTTATTCATTGCGGACTTTTTGTTCTCATCTTGGTAGTTTTTGTGTTGTTTCCTCTTCACTACCTTTCGGCCAAATTTCACCTCTGACCTTCTTCAGGTGATTAAACGCGACCTTGGATAGGAATGCTGAATCTTGTAACCGTAGGCCAGAGGTGAAATTTGGCCGAAACGTAGTGAAAGAAGAAACAACACAAAAACTACCAAGATGAGGACAAAAAGTCCGCAATAAATAAATAAATAATTAATTCTCAGATTAAGAAGCCTCATCTCAAAATGATTCCTATCAAAGACAATAACAAGAAATAGCCTTATAATATCAAGGATTCCTTTAAGGCTGTCACTGAGTGTGTGATGGCCAACATGAATGCAAATCACATTATCCGGTTATACAATCCCTTACAAGTCTTTTCTCAAGGTTAAGGTTGGGTTGGGTTTTTTTATTTTGTTTTTGTTTTTTGGGTGGGGGTGTTTTTAACATTTGTCTTTATCGATCGAAGATCTTTGTTTTTCTTTTATTTATATTTTATTCACACTTACAAGGTGTACGTCATATAGGTTGGCACAAAAGTCACTTTTGATTTTAAAAGATAAAGTTTTTAATAAAAAAGAGTCAAGAAATTTCCGCATAAAATATATTTATTTTGGATGTAGGAAACTGCGTTAAGCTGAATGCGGATTATAATATCATCCTATCTTAGGGACAAATTGCTGACTTTTGTAACACCCTAGTACCACTTTAAGTTACTCTGTCACACTGGTAGATGGCTTAACTTCAGAGTTTTCTTTCTCTTATGCCTAGTATTATGTTGTATAGCCACATACATATACAAATATATGCGGAACATAATCAAAACAATGACGCCTTCAATAACGAACGAATACACTTCTTTATAAAAAATCTAAACCTCTCTCACTTTATTCTTGAAAGGGTGATGTTGGTTTTGTGTGAGAGATGAGTTGGAGACAGAGACAGACTGCTACATTGACCTAAGTTCTTCTGATCATAGCAGTATTTCTTCCTCATCTTGGCTTGGGTTGCTCAACCATGGGTCACTGAGGGCCCAAAGCCCTTTGTCTGCCGCTGGCTCTCCTTCGGCGTCTTGTCTCCAACTGACTCGAACCGTCTGGCACCTAGTTATATTATTGTTTAACGTCCACCTACTTCCGCTGTTCTTCCGCTTATTTACACAGGTGCATCTCTTGATTGACGGCTCGGTCGAGGCTCAGTATATAACTCAAGGCTAGAGAGCCCAGTCTACTTTACTCTTTTACCTATGTAACCTGTAAGAAGTTGTATGGTACCAGTAGCAAGAAACGAACTCTGACCTGACTTGATACTTACTCCCTCACCTGCGTCATTGTGGCAAGTTACACAGCCATACCGATAGGTTGTTAGGGGGCTAATTCAGTCTTCCATCTCAAGTTTACCTAGCCACAAAGTTAGAGAGATTAGCCTGTTCTACTATTTATAACTAAAGTAGAAGAGATGGGTTCATGCCTTTGCCAAGGGCACTAGCTCGAAGTAAAACGTAAACAGCCTCGTCCAGGATTTGAAATCAGTTCGCTGAGTCCATTATCAACGATGATAACCATAACGCTATCATAGCCCAGTCGGCTCGAGCTGTAAAATACATCGACTGCATCTCTGCTGAGAGGAAAGACCCCGCCCGCCTAATGAGTGTCCTGAATGGTGAATTTAACAATCTGAAAGTGAGGCTCCAGTCTTGGAGCTTTTGGGAACGTAGAATACCCTTTCATTGCCATTGCTCCCAGGTCCACTCTGCTCCGGAGTGGTAGAACCTGATAGGGTCCTATGTAATGGTTAAATAGAACTAAACTCAATGCTTATGGTAAACTGAATTACTTGAAATAGAACGGTTTTGACATTGAAAATGTGTACTTATGCTAAATTGAATTGTTTGAAATGGAAATGTTTTTGACATTGAAACTGTACTTACGCTAAACTGAACTGTTTGAAATAGAATTGTTTTAACATTTAACTGTGTATAAACGAAGACTATACTTATAGTAAACAGAATTGTTTGAATTAGACCTGTTTGACTAAACTGAATAGCTTGAAATATAAATGTTTTTTGCAATTAAATTGTGTACTTATGCTAAAATGAATTGTTCGAAATAGAACTGTTTATTTGTATAAAAATGGATTTAGCATTAAATAACCTACGAAGGTGGATATGCCGTAAAACCCAAACAAATAAGCCAAACTAAATCATATATGTTTAATATATATGTATAAAGAGGAGTTGGCATTAAATAACCTACAATGGTTGATATGCCATAAAACAAAACAAAGCCAAAACATTACGCCATTAGTGTAAGACTGACGTCAAGTTCTAGAACACCTTGTTCTTCGCTTGGAAAACTAAAGTGTCATCAAGAAGAGAGGCCTGCAGTAAGAACAACCATCTTTGCCTTTTTTTCGCTCGTGTGCTTCTTGATTCTTAATCATTGAAAATATCCAAGACTTTAATTTGATTATTGTAAGAGAATAAATTGATCCTTTTTTAGTCCAAAATAAACTGAAGTCTTTCGCACTAGTACACTCTGAGTGTTGCATATTGACCACCGACCCGGCCAAGCTGTCAAAAGGAGAAATGCACCTGTGTAAATAACAGGTGCATCCGGTCGAATATATCAGGAGATCAGGGGTAGCCTTGACTGTCGAGGGGTTGAATTGAGTGTGAAATTGTGACGCTCGCAGGAAGTAGGTGGATGTCAAATTATTATATAACCCCGGCGACAGGAAGATCAGATGAGTTAGAAAGAAGATGCAAGAATGAGGACCATGTCCCACCAGGCCCCCGGTTGAGCAGCTCAGGAGAACAGGAAAGAAAGGCTGTGATAGCCAGAAGAGTGGGGTCAATATGTTGCAGTTCTATTCGGTCTCCAACTCACCTCTCACACATAACCAATATCAACCCTTTCGAGAATAAAGTGTGAGAGGTATATTTTTCTAAAGAACTGTGTCCGCTCGTCTTTATTGTGTTGAATATGTTTCTGCATGCATATGTGTATGTATAGTTGGTTGTGACTATACAACATAAGGTCAGTAATCAAGAACCTCTATTTTTGGTTTGGTTTGGTTTGGATGTTTTTTTATGATTTATCGACCCTTGTGGCTTATCTAATACCAAATCCTGTTTATATATATATATATATATATATATATCATTTGTAGTTAACTTTTCTATTCTTGTCTCTTAATAACTTCTGCAGCTTTTTTCTAACATTATACATTCATTATACACTTAGCGTTTCAAATACATTGACACAATGCCTTTTAATTATATATTTCTTCTCCTAAACTGGTTGCCTTACCAAAGCCAAAGAAACAAGTCTGCTCAACTATTTACCCAAGAGAATTAGCGCTAAGGAAAACGCAAATAACCTCATCTAGGAATTGAACTCGAGTTGCGAATTTCATTTCTTACGATGACACAGAGAAAAAAATTCTATGCGTAAATCTTTAGGAGAATTAATTTGGTCTGAGTTATTCATTAGGGGCGGAGGAAAAGTATAAATATAAATTAGGAACTTTCTAAAATGAAATTAATTAATTGAATTTAAAAGATGATAGAGAGAATCACTCATAGATACTTCCACCCTTAACAATTTTCTATAAAAAATTTGATTATTTTCTAAACATGATTTTTATTATTTCATAAAAGGAATCTTATCTGTCAGAATCTTTTAGCAAATTTCACAAGACGGAAATTCTGGAATCGAAAAATATTAATATGTTGCGGTACAAAAGTAAGTTCGCCCTTTAATGATAAAATTTTCTTTTTAAACATCTTACAATTTGTTGTTGGGTAGAGTTTCAATTTTGTACAGTTTAATAAGGGACCATTTTAAAATCACTATGTAATACGAATAACGACGGGTTGGTGATACGGGTATGTAATACGGGTAAGTAATGCTAATTTTACTAAATACTTTCCATCTGATCTCTCTCTCTCTCTCTCTCTATATATATATATATACATGATCAGAAAATCCGGCAAACAATTTATAGAATACGATAGTTCTTTTTTTTTTTTTAAAGCAATTTACAATGTATAATTCTTCTATTTCAAAAATTTTATATCTATTTCCTTGCCCATGAGGTTATAATTATGTGGGTGCGTATCTCTAACTTGGGAAGATGTAGTCTTGGAGGTGAACGTGTCCTCTATAAAAGTGCGGGTGTAACTACAAGACACATCCGGTTAAGTGGTCACGTATTTACCATGATTAGTTAATTTGGCATTGCCTGTGTGTGACATGGACCAATGGATCAGTGATAGAATTTCGGCTCTGTGGTCGTCGGTTCGATCTCTAGTTGGGGAGATCACGGTATACATTGCTTATGAGGCCTAATAAGGTCGAAAAAGCTGACCAGTGGTTCCGTATCTCGTACGTAGTGCTTGCCAGATTTTCTGGTCATGGTAAATCAATTTATAATATAATTCCTCTATTTAAATATACATATATATATATATATATGTGTGTGTGTGTGTGTGTGTGTGTGTGTGCACGGCGATACAAGTTCAAATCCTGAATAAGTGCATTTCGTATAGAGATAATACCCTGGAGAAAGGTATGAATCCATTTATTCTCTCTCCAGCTATAAGTAAATAGTAGGGCAGACTTGGCTCTTTAGCCTTGGTATACCAAGCATTCTAGAATGGAAATTTTTAATTCAAACCTTTTAAACTCCGTTTAAAAATGACCTAGTGTCACATCCTGCTCGTGCGGACGGGTAGATAAAAAGAATATATATATATATATATATATATATATATATATAAACTACCAGTCAAAAGTATTTGACCCCCCTAAAAAATTTCTTATTTCTCTTAAAAGTGTTATTTTTAATGAAACAAATTTAGCACCACAATGTTTTTATTATTTTTATACTAAATACAAGTTTTCCTGGGCCACATTAAATACAAATTAAACAAAAAAAAAAAAAAAACAGAAACAGAAAAATATTCTTAACTTTTCATTCATCGATATGACCCACTCCCTTAGCAGCTATCACTGCTTCACAGGTTCTCAGCATTCCTTCCACCAAAGACTGAAAGTAGGCTGAAGAATGTTCTACCTTGCTTTCCTAAAAGAGTTACTGCACTTCTAGATTGTTTAGCCCGGTGAAGTTCATCAAATACCAGTTTAATGAATTTAAGTCTGCTGATTGCGCCGACCAAGACATCGGTTGAAGAACGTGCTGTTCTTCTTTGCTTTTAATGTACCTCTGGCTGATTAGTTGTCTAAATTTCTGAGACGAAGCTTGTTGATTGATTAATATACAGGAATACTTAACACTTGTACCCGGTGATGGCTAACGGAATCAGAACATGCGACCCCCGTGGTTTCAATAAAGGACGTAGTTCGAAGTTCCGTGAAGGTTCCCGAGTTCGACAAACACCTGAAGAAGGCCGAAGGACATATCGGCCGAAACGTTGTGGAAATAACAATAAAGATGAAGACAATAGTCCGAAAAACCTTAATGATAAAAAAAACCTCTGGCTGAGTTTGCAAGTATGCTTGGGTCATTATCTTGCATGAGTCCAAATCCTTGACCCGCAAGCCACGTTCTAGTTGTGATCGGGTGATGCTGCAGTATGCTATGATAGCCTGTCTGATTTAATTTGCCCTTTACCTGGTGCAAATCACCGACTTTGCAATCGGCAAAAGTCCCACACACCATAATAGAGTCTTGTTTTACGGTTTACAGGGGGTTGCAGCTCTTTTACTAACTCATCACCACACATAAATCTTCCAATTTAACCAAAAGATTTCGAACTTTGATTCGTCAATCCTTGACACAGCTTCACAGAGTCTCTTTCACACAGTAGAGGTTGACATTTTTCCACGAGATAGGTTCAGTTGTACAGTGATGTATGGAGCAGTCAAGTCATCCTTCGGTCACGCAAGCTAATAACTCTGATGAAATTTTGCCCAGTCGGCTAGGGCTGTAGAATACACCGACTGCATCTCTGCAGATGGATAAGACCACCCCGGCCAACGAGTGTCCTGGAAGTGACACGAAGCAATCTGATGGTGAGGTTAAAATAATATTGGAGCTTTGGGGAATGCAGAGCACCTCTTCATCGCTATCGCTTCCATGTCCACTCTGGACCGAACTGGTAACACCTGATAAGGTCCTATCTATGGGCCAAATAGAAATAAAGTACGTACTTATGCTAAAGTGAATTGCTTGAAATAGAAGTGCTTTGAAATTTAACTGTGTGTGGACAAAAACTTTACTTAAACTAAACTGAATTGTTTGAATTAGAACTGTTTGACTGAACTGAATAGCTTGAAATAGAAATGTTTTTGACAATTAAACTGTGCACTCATGCTAAACTAAATTGTTTGAAACAGAACTGTTTATTTGTATGAAAACGGATTTGGCATAAAATAACATACAAAGGTTGATATGCCATAAAACCCAAACAACCAACAACCAATCTGATGAAATCGTCCTCTGCATAGGTAAAGCGGAAAATCCCTAGTAAGCAGTAATTCAACACAAAATTATCTAATTTGAGTTCAAGTGATAGTCTAATGTTACATTTAGAAAATGTTTTATTCATCCTTAGTAAAAGAAGAGAAATGCCTACAAATTAACTTTTTCGAAGATATCTCATTATACTGAGGTCAAAATTACTGAGGAAGACTTGTATTTAGTATAAAAAATAAAAAACATTGTGGTGCTTAACTTGTTACATTAAAATTTTTGAGGGTGGCCAAATACTTTTGATTGGTAGTGTATATATATATATATATATATATATACGAGGATAATTAAATAAGTTTCCAGACTTTAGTCGTATGGGTACTTTTATTGATAGTACACACATGAAACTCTAGTCCCCTTCGAAGTAATTTCCTCCAGCTACAATGCACTTGTTGTACCGTTCCAACAGCTTCTGGAAGGCACCATGGGAGTCCTCCTTTGTGAGCATGTCAATGACCTTCGTCACAGCCTCTTTCATCTCCTCAATTGTCCCATAACAACAGCCTCTGAGCTTAGGGAATAACCAAAAGTCACAGGGAGCAAGGTGTAGACTATAGGGAGGCTGAGAAACTGTCTTGATGCCCATCTTGGTCAAATAGTCTGTGACAAAGATGGAGTTGTGGACTGGTGCATTGTCCTGGTGGAAATGCCACTGACCTGATTTGAAGAGTGCTGGCCGCTTCCGACAGAATCACTTCCTGAACTCCCTTAAAACCTCAACATAGTAACCCTAACCCTTTGGCCAATCAGCTGTGGTGTATTGACTTCCTTACTCCTCCCACACCTCTCATCATCCCTCACAGACTCCCTGGCTTCCTTAAATCTCTTATGCAACTCAAAAACTGATGCTCGATTCATGCAAGATGCTCTTAAAGCATTCTGAAGCATTCCATACGTTTCTGTGGAATTTTTTCCAAGTTTAAAACAGAATTTTATTGGATATCGTTCTTCTAATGTGTCCTCACGTCCAGATTGGATTTTTGAAATTCACCAGCTGTGATAATCAGGGTTTTTAGTAGGGTGTATTCCAATTCCAGCTGTAGCTGTTCATTTGAACCTGAAATCATAAGAATTAGTCAGTCATCTCATAAGATATATAGCAATAACATAGTGAATTTCCAAGAGTCTACGACAATTTTAAATGCCTATACAAAAAATGTCTGAAAATGTATTGAGGGCACCACGTAAATATATATATATATGTAATAAGTAAATATATATCAGTTTTTGTCTATATTTAATAGCATAGAAGCTTGTCTGCGCCGAGAGGTTTCATGCCTTCTTATAAACGACAATCAGGCAAAGAACGAAAGATATTGAAAAAATCGAAAAATTGAAAAATGTCGTCAAAATAACGTTAGGATTGTGTACAACACTTTATGTATATGTGTGCGTATGTGTGTGTGTCTTTGTGTAGGTTATATTTGCATATATATATATATATATATATATATATATATATATATAGTTAAGATAGTGTAGATTTAGCCTCAACGAAGATGATAACTGTCAGTTTCTCTCCGATGCATTCATTTGACCGAGTGAACACACTAAACTTATCTCTCTCTCTCATTCTCTCTCTCTCTCTCTCTCTCTCTCTCTCTCTCTCTCTCTCTCTCTCTATTGATCGATCTATGTCTTTGATATTGGTCTCTGTTTATAAATATAGCAAACTATATATATATATATATATATATATATATATATATATATATATATATATATAAGTGACGTACTCCTGTGGACCCCTTCACATGGACGAGCAAAGGCAGCACGACCAGCAAGAACCTAAATACATCTCTGTGCCGATAGAGGATGTAGCTATGAAGACCTACCGGTGGCGAGAAAGGATCAGAGATATCCGTGCTGACGGCGTGACATGATATATATATATATATATACTTTCATGAAGAGGTGATACAATAATTTCTTTTAGATTTTTTCGTACTGACTAACATTTAAGCACTTGATTTAAGAAAAGCGTTTTTAAAACGTTTGGTTTCACACACACACACACACACACACACACACATACACACTGGCCCGCCAACACACACATGGTTTAGAATTGTTTTCCTTCAATCAAAAAGTGCTCATATTTATATATATATATATATATATATATATATATATATATATATATATATATATATGATTTCTTTTAGGTTTTATTCTATTCTGCTGACTGGCATTTTAACACTTTCTTGATGTTAATGTTTATATATATATAGTATACTTAGTCCAGTTAAACCGGAGTTGGGAGTAATTCCATCAGGACAAGAAATTATTCATGAATGAATATTTAAATTTTCCTGATAAAGAGCTCAATAATACAGAGCAATAATTTCTTTAAGAAAAACAACGAAACCAATCACAAAGGATTATAAATTTATTTCCATCCTGTTACGCATTTTTGAAAATTCCAAAAACACAAAAAAAAATTAACAGGACTTCAGATCTTTTTGATAAAAAAGCTAGCAAGTCATCCACAGACAGATCTGTTTCGTTCTAATAGAATAAAACCAAAAAGAAATTATATATATATATATATATATATATATATATATATATATATATATATAATTTCTTTTAGGTTTTATTCTATTCTGCTGACTGGCATTTTAACACTTTCTTAATTTAAGTAAATCATTTTAAAACTATTTATTTATTCAGACAGACAGACATACACATATGCATATAGTATTGCTGTTAACAATCTTTTATAAAAACTAAATTTTCCCCACAACCAAATATACTATGATTTTCGTCTATTATAATTGAATCAAAACGAATATTATCATATATTATTAATTACAAATTCAACTACAACAATATGAATTTGTAACAAAATATAGTTTACACATGTTATAAATAGTTATGTAATTTTGTTTTTTCGTGGAGAAGTTTTGTCATTCTATATTGAGTTATAGAATTTCAGTGCTGTGAAGTTTGGTTATAAATGATTCCTAATAGTATCCATTTTGATTGTAAAATGTTTCCTTGGAAATAATAAAATCATTTCATCTTTGGTTTAGAAGACAACTGTTTGCACAAAATAATTTTAGGTGTACTTATTTATAGACGATACTGTGACGAAAACAACGAGGTATTCCGATATTGTTGGTTTTTTTGTTTTGTTTTGTTTTATTTTGTTTTGTTTTATTTTGTTTTGTTTTTCTTATTTCTTTACCTCTTTCTCGTGTTCATATTTTGTACGTTTAATCTCCTTTCTTATATTTTCTTTCTTCTTCTTTTCTCCCTTCTCTTTTATTCTTTTCTTATATTTTTTCTTTTTCTTTTTCTTTTTCTTTTCCTTATATTTCTTCTTTGCATTAAGGTTTTGTTGTTGTTGTTGTTGTTGTTTTTTTTGGGGGGGGTCTTTTTTTTTTTTGTTCTCACCTCTTACCATTAGTTTTCTTCTTCTCTTTCACGTCTTACTCTTTCTTATTTTCTTCTATGATTAAATACATTCTTTTTCCTTTTTTTTCTTCTTTTCATATTTACTTTTCATTTTTTTGTCTTTTATTTTCCTTCTTTTTCATTTTCTTCATTTTCTTTTCTTCTTTTTTTTCCTTCTCCTTTTCTTCTTCCCCCCTGTCATTTCCTTTTCCTTCTCTTTTCCTTTTCTTCGCTTTCTTCTTTCTCTTTTTTCATCTTCTGTTTATTTCCTTCTCTTTCATTTTCTTTTTTTCTGTGTTTTCATTCTTTTTCTTTTTTCTTCTTTTCTTTCTTTTCCCCCTCTATTTTTCTCATTCCTTCAACTTCTTTTCTTCTTTTTCCTATTCATTTTTTTCCTTTTCTTTTTCATACTGTATTTTCTTTTTCTATTTTTCTCGTCCTCGTTTTTCTTTCTTTTTCACTTTTTTCTTTCGATTCTTTTTATTCTTTCGATTCTTTTTTGTTTAATTTTCCGTATATTTTCTTCTTTCTTCATCTTTTCTTTTCCTTTCCTTCCTTTTTCTTTTTTCCTTTCCTTTTTCTTCTTTTCCTTACTTTCCTTTATTTTTCATTCCTTTTCTTTTTCTTCCTTTCTTTTCCTTTTTTTTTTCTTTCTGTCCCCGCCCATTTTTCCTTTTTCATTTTCATACTATACCCTCATATTTCGTTTTTCTTATTTCTTTTCTTTTTCTTTTCATTTTCTTTATCTTTCTTTTTCCTCATCTTTCTTCCTTCGTCTCCCATTTCCTCTTTCATCATTTGTTTTTCATTTCTTTTCTTTTTCTTTTCGTTCATTCCATATCTTTAAAAAAAATTACACCCAGCTTTATTCTCTTGATTCCTTTTTTGTGCTAACAGCCCATACCCACCCAGAAACAAAAACCTACCCTTCCGTCACTCACCCCCGAATCCCCATACACCTCCAAAAAACCCCATCCGCCAATTTCTTTCTCCGACACAAATGTCCAATCGTTTCGACCCCCACCTTGCAATGTGTTAACAAAGACGAACCCCAATTATAACCACTTGGCTGAATAAGACGAACATCTCCTATTTCCACCGTAAATAAACATATTGATACAACTTGACAAAAATAAATTTTGCCGGAAATTTCCTTTTCCCTCCGAGTCAATTCAATTCCTCAACTCAAATCGGTGCCAAAAAATACTGACCAAATGTAGACACAAGATGACAACTTGAAATATACGTGATCTTAAAACGACAGATAAAACGAGATCAAAGCATAGATAGATAGATAGATAGATATGAATAGTGATAGATAGATAGATAGATAGATAGATAGGAAAAGACTGAGATAGATAGGTAGATAGATATGAATAGTGATAGATAGATAGATAGAAGACTGAGATAGATAGGTAGATAGATATGAACAGTCATAGATAGATAGATAGTTAGATATGAACAGTCATAGATAGATAGATAGATAGATAGTAACAAGAAAGAAACTGTGACAGATTGATAAAGAGATTGAGATTCTCAGTTCTTTTTTGAGATAATTATGAAGCTAAGTTTAGTTTGACACAAGGACACAAATGTGAGACCTTGTGAGATTCGATCCTACAACCGAATGGTTTGAGACAAACCGCCGTTTTAAAGTTCATCCCATAGCAAGAGAACCGTTTACTTACTGCAGGCCTACGGCCACGTCACCTGATCAATAGAGCCGAGATTTCATTGATTGCATCTTTTGCCGAAGGATATAATTCCCCTTCTCAAAAATGTGGATAAGAAAAGTTGGCGACCGTAGTTGAGGGCGACCAGAAGGCTCCCTTTTCGATAACTACAACACCGAGGTGTAGGGGGGCGCTACTCCTTTCCCATGATTGCTCCACTTTACCCTTGATACGTACCTTATATTGCTGAGTGTTAAGCAAGGAGGTATCAAGTACCATTTTTAAAGTCTTTGGTATGACGCGATTTGGAATTGAACCCAGGTCTCCCGGACCATTGGCGAACGCTCTACCCACTAGACCAGTGAGTCGGTAAAAATGAGGTTACCCTACGTATAATAATGTAATAATACACAGTATCTGATGGGGAGGCTTTAATTCAGGAACTCTGAGAAGGGCAGAGTTGCCATTGCTCCCAGGTTCAATCTGACCCCAAGTGGTAGCACCTGATACTCTTGGGTCAAATAGAAGTATTAGACCATTTAACCGTGTGTAAACAAATGACTGTCAAATTGAATTGGCAGTAATACATAGCAATACTTGGAACCATTAAGCTGTGTGCTAATGAATGCGTAATGTTCAATAAACTTATTCGTGTAGATAAGTAATATTTGAAACTCTTGAACTGTGAATCAGATTAATGGCATCATATAGTAATACTTGGAACAATTTGACTGTGTTCAAATAGTTACTTCTTTTCGAGTTTTTCCCACCGGCGTTAGCTGATGATTTCTCACTGAAGTTAAAGTAACAGCGAGTCTCCTCAAGTCTCCAGGACTCTTCTCAATATTCTGGTCAATCTCAACAATGCTGTAGTTTGGATTGTCTTCACTCGTCCTCTTATATCCAAGTCCTCCTGTCCCTGTACCAATAAGTTGGTGATTGTAACAAGAGCACCAATTACAATTGTTACAATCGTCATTTTCATGTTCCAAAGTATTTTCAGTTCTCGAGTAAGGTCCAGGTACTTATTCTTCTTTCGCTTTCTTTCAACTTTTCTCTGTGGTTAGCCGGGACAGCAAAGTTCACAATTCTGTAAGTCCTCTTTTTTGTTGTTGTTGTTGTTGTTGTTGTTGATGATGATGATGATGATGATTACTATAAAGTCTTGTTGTTGATGATGATTATTACAAAGTCCAGTCGAGATTAGGTAATCCATTTGTATCTCAAAATCCCAGAGGAGTCTATGCGTCTCATACTCCAAGTGAGTATTATTTTTTTTATTATTACTACACCTTGAGAGTTTTTATTGTTACTACGCCTTGAGATTGTTTCACATTAGCCTAAGCTGATGGTCTTTCACTGGAGTTTGAGTGACCGCATGTCTCCTCAAGTCTCCAGGACTCTTCTCGGTAGTCTGGCTGATCTCAATAATGCAGTCGTTTGGATGGCCTCCACTACTACTTTTCGAGTTTTTCATACCAGCGTGTATACAAATTATTTGTATTTGACAGAAATACTCCAAGCCATTTAATTTTGTACAAAAAAAAATGATTATCATTTAAGACAAATGAAAAGAAAGTGTGTTTAAAATATTATTGTCCATGAAAATATTAAGTTTATCATTAAAAATTTGCTAATGAATTAGATTATATATTTCTTTGTTTGTTAATATGTTATTTTGTTTGGGTTTTATGGCATATAAACCATTGTAGGTTATGTAATGCCAAATAATCTTTATACATGTTTATTAAATATAAATGATTTGGTTTACTTGGATTTTAAGGCATATCAACCCTTGTAGGTTATTTTATGCCAAATCTTCTTTATATATATATATATATCAAATATATAAGATTTGGTTGGGTTGGGTGTATAGCATATCAACCCTTGTAGGTTATTTTATGCCAAATCCTCTTTATACATATGTATTAAGTATATATGATTTGGTTTGGTTGGGTTTTATGGCATATCAACCCTTGGGGGTTATTTAATGCAAAATACCCTTTATACATATATATACCAAATTTATATGATTTGGTTTGGTTTGATTTTATGGCATTTCAACCCTTGTCGGTTATCTAATACCAAATCCTCTTAATACATATATATTAAATATATATAATTTGGTTTGGTTTGGTTTGGTTTGATTTTATGGCATATCAACCATTGTAGGTTGAACATATATGATGAGTAAACACATATTCTAAGACAACATTTTTAAATAATTCTATTGACAAATAATCATTTGCTTACACACAGTTAAATAGTTGCAAGTATTTCTATCGAACACGAATAATTCTATTTTCTATTAATCATTTGCTTGCTCACAGTTTAATCGTTGCAAGTATTTCTATGTAACAGTAATAATTTAGCCTCAGTCATTTGTTTGCATATGATTTATAAGTGAATAGTTTTTTTCACACAAGTATTGCTATAGTTTTTAAACAGTTAAATGGTTTTAATTATTGCCATCTAAACTCGACTAATTCTTTTTAATATCAATCATTTGTTTGGATACTGTCAAATGATTCCAAATATTGCTATATAATACCTTTAATTCAGTTTAGGCGCATTGTAAAAGAGTTTCAAGTA
Organism: Sepioteuthis lessoniana; assembly: GCA_963585895.1. Lineage (NCBI taxonomy): Eukaryota > Metazoa > Mollusca > Cephalopoda > Myopsida > Loliginidae > Sepioteuthis > Sepioteuthis lessoniana. Next base: position 28,433 of record CAUZXS010001692.1, on the reverse strand, counting down.
TCGGTATTTAACGCAAATAAATTTATTCAACATTACTCGTTCAGTAGCATAAGTCAACAAAGTTAAATGGCTCCTAGTATTGCTATGTATCAGTAGCAATTCAATTAGACAGTCATTCGTCTACACGGAGTTAAATGATCAAACAGTTCTCTTTCTAACAACTCATTTTAAGATAAGGTTTGGTTTAGTTTGGTTTTATGGCATATCAATCAGTTTTAGTTATTTGATATCAAATCCTACTTTTACATATGTATTAGATATATGATTTGTAAACACATTTTGTAGATACACATAGTTAAATAATCACACAGTTCTATTTCTAACAGTTCAGTTTAGCATTAGTCAACAAAATTAAATGGCTCCTAATATTGCTATATATCACTAACAATTCAATTAAACATCAGTCATTTGTTTACACACAGGGAAATGATCAAACAGTTCTATTTTGAACAATTCAATTTAGCATAAATCATTTGTTTGCACTCAGTTTGAATATCAAACAGTTCTATTTGACAGATACACGGGACCCTATCAAGTGCTAATACTGCGGGCCAGAGTGGACCTGGGAGTGATGCCAGTGAAGAGGTACTCAGCATTCCCCAAAACTCCAGAATCACTGAGCCTTACCATCAGATTGTTTAGTGTCATATCTAGAACACTCGTTGGCGGGAGTTGTACCCCTCCACAAAGTTGCAATCGATGTATACTACAGTCCCAACAGACTTGACTCTTAATTTCAGATAAGTCTTTTGTTTGCACTCAGTTTAAAGGTAAAACTATTTTATTTGACCCATCAGGTGTACCACTCTCTGTCAGAGTGGACCTGGGAGCAATGGCAATGAAGGGGTACTCCACATTCCCCATATCTGCAGCATTACTAGAGCCTCGGCATCAAATTATTAAGTGTCATATCCAGACCGTCGTTTAGAGGGTCTTACCCCTCTAGTAGAGATATACAGTCCTTTGTATTCAACAGCCTCAAATTATTCAGCGTCATATCCAGGCCGTCGTTTGGAGGGTCTTACCCCTCTGGTAGAGATATACAGTCCGGTGTATTCTACAGCCACAACTGACAGAGCTCAAATTAGATTTTAAGTATTAAATAACATATAAAGAGTTTATTGGCTGTTAAACGAATAAATCAAACCCAAGCAAAACGATTTCGTACATGATGTATATACCAAGGCCTTTTTAGCAAACAGGAGTTCAGTTTTGGCTATTTATTATATATAACATAATATGTCATAAAGTCAGAAGAATGAAATTTATAATTTCAAAAGAGGTAAAGGTGCCCGTGGTGTAATGGTTATCGTCGTAGGACATGGACACGGCGACACGAGTTCAAATCCTGGACGAGACTAATTGCATTTCACATAGCACTAATACCCTTGGGAAAGGTATGAATCCAATTATTCTCCCTCCAGCTGTGGGTAAATAGTAGGACGGACTGGGTTCTTCAGCCTTGGTGAGGCAACTAGTCTTTTGTTTACACACAGGGAAATGATCAAACAGTTCTATTTTAAACAATTCACTTTAGCATAAATCATTTGTTTGCATTCAGTTTAGATAATAGAAGTAGAAAAACGAACTCATTTTAAAAGGAGGAAAACGAACTCATACTAACTGTACTCCTGTTGTATAACCACATTACAACTGCACGTGTACATATACAAATATACACTTACATGCGGAAACATCATTAACCGGTAATGACGACTTCAATAACGAACAAATACACTTCTTTATAGTTTGGAACGAGCCACCGCAGGCATTGGCCTCCATGTCAATGCACACAAAACTGAATATAGTAAACAGGCGACATTTCCACACTAGACGGAACCTCTCTGAAACAAATTCACCTACCTAGGAAACAGTCTCTCATCAACCGAAAAAGACATTGACACGCGGCTAACGAACGCATGGATAGCTATCGATAAGCAATCGATCATATGGAAATCAGACCTGACCGATAAAACGAAACGCAGTTTCTTCCAGGTAGCGGTCGTGTCGATACTGCTGTATGGAAGCACTACTTGGACGCTAACAAAAGGGCTGGAGAAGAAGCAAGACGGCAATTACACAAGAACGCTGCGAGCAATATTGAACGAGACCGGGCGGCAACACCCCACAAGGCACCAACTATACGGCCACCTGCCTCCCATCACGAAAACTATCCAAGTTAGACGAACCAGATATGCAGGACACTGCTGGAGAAGCAGGGACGAGCTCATAAGTGATGTACTTCTATGGACCCCCACATATGGCCGAGAAAAAGCAGGACGACTAGCTCGAACATACATGCAGCAGCTATGTGAGGATAAGGGATGTAGCCCTGAAGACCTGCCAGAGGCGATGAACGATAGAGAGAAGTGACGGGAGAGGGTCAGGAATATCCATGCTAGCGGCACGACATGATGATGATGATGATAAAAATATGATCTCTGACACTTTATTTTCGAAAGGGTGATGTTTTTTGTGTGTGAGAGATGAGCTGGAGACAGGGACAGACTGCTATATTGACCCAAGTTCTTCTCGCGACCATAGCAGCACTTCTTCCTCATCTTGGCTGTGTTGCTCAACCATGGGTCACTGAGGGCCAAAAGCCCAATGTCTGCCGCTGGCTCTCACTTCGGCATCTTGTCTCCAGCTGACTCGAACTGTCTGGGCACCTGGTTATATAATTGTCTAACATCCACCTGCTTCCGCTGTTCTTCCGCTAATTTACACAGGTGCATCTCTTGATTGACGGCTCGGTCGAGGGTCAATATATAACACTCCGCTTAAAAAATTATATTGCGCCACATCATGTCTCTGGCGTAGGATTTTGTTGATTAATTGATTTTAACTGTATGTCAACCCATCTTGGGTTATTTTATGCTTAGAGGTTAGGTAAGCACGTTCATTGTCTGTTCATATTTACATTTTTTATTTATTTCTTTAGAGTTTATTTTGAGGGGCTCTTTTCTTTTTTGCTTTCAAAATAATCTTAAACAAATCTGTCTGAGCTTTGATGGGATTCTAACAGATACAACTACTCTGGATCATAGTGGACTTGGGAGTAATGACAATGAAGGGTTACTCCATACTCACTAGTTCTCTAGAATTGAAACCTAATCATACTGTTTAGTGTGATACCTCAGACACCCTCAACAAAGCGAGCGAAGGAGCTGAACAAAAACAAATATACGAATTTAATAATGGTCCATGGTGTTTATAGAACACTTTGAGAATTTTTTTTACTTGCAGCAGGTTTACGACCAAATGTGCTATTTACCAAACTTATACTTATGACCCCAACGGTATATGCGTGTCTCCCGTTGAGTCACGATCAAGTGTGTTTTCTACTGTTAAGTAAAGAGAATTCGTTCTGACCGTTTTGTATCTCACGGTATACCTGGGCAGTAACATTTAGAGTGTACTCGCCCCAAAAGCCAGATCCAAAACCTGGCATTATAGCTGGATTCCATGAACGGCAACTTTCTCTCCAGCCCAGTCGGGTGGGGCTGTAGAATACACAGACTGCATTTCTGCAGAGGGGTAGGGCTCTCCCCCAAACGAGTATCCTAGATATGACATTAAAACATCTGATGGTGAGGCTCCAATCCTAGAGCTTTTGGGAATTCGGAGTACCCCTTCATTGCCATTGCTCTCAGGTCTACTCTGGCCCGCAGTTGTAACAGCTGATGGGTCAAATAGAACTGACAAATTGACATTTAAATTGAGTGCAAACAAATGACTTATGCTAAATTGTATTGCTTAGATTAGAACTATTTGATTAAGCGTCATATCCAGTACTTCGTTGAGAGGGTCTTACCCCTCTGGTAGAGATGCAGTCAAGTGTATTCTACAGCCTCAACTGACTAGGGTCGAATTAGATTTTAAGTATTGAATAACCTATAAAGAGTTTATTGGCTGTTAAACAAATAAATCCATTCCAACTAAAACAATATTGTATACGGTGTTTAAACAAATGACTGATGTTTAATTGAATTGTCAGTGATACATAGCAATACTTGAGACCATTTAACTTTGTTGACTTATGCTAAGTCAAATTATTAGAAATAGAACAGTTTGATCATTTAACTATGTGCATCTACAAAATGTGTTAACAAATCATATATTTAATATATATGTGAAAACAAGATTTAGCATTAATCAACCAACAACGGTTGATATGCCATAAAACCAAACCAAACCAAACCAAACTTTCTCTTACCTTTTTGTCCTTGTAAAGGTTTAGTCATGTATACTTAGAACAACCCCTTCTAGTAGTATTAGGGGGTGTCCTCGTGGTGTAATGATTAAAGCGATGGACTGCGGAATCGTAGTATTCGAGTTCGTACTCCAGTCGCGCTATTACGTTCACTTTCAGACAAATACCCTTGGGAAATGTATGAACCCCCTTATCCTCCCAGCTATGGGTTAAATAGTACCACTACTGTTCTTCTGGGAGAATAGCTTTGGCATTAAATAACTTACAAAGGTGGATATGCCGTTAAACAAAGAAACCAAACCAAACCAAACCAAGTAGTATTTTGCCACAGGAAACTAGACAGTGCCTGCCCACATAATGCCCGTACTCTAAAAGATTTTATAAAACTCTATAGTGTCAACTCATGAGAAAGATACACTGTCTGAGTCCCATTGATAGATTTATTTCCAAAATAATAATTTAGTTCCAAAATGAGAGAAGTATCAACAGCTTTTAAAATGTTTATCAGCAATACTGAAACCATAAGTTAATATACTATATTCTCTATAGACGTCTCACTCAGTGCTCAAAACACCTGGCCTTGTACCACAACTTAAAGCTTAGTAAATAACCATCCTCTTTAGACGTCTCAACAGAATCTTATTCTGTCACAAGATGTGTGCGAAAATGTTATCAAATATCTACTATTCATTAGATTGCACATCATGAACCCAGGTAACTAGATTGTAAATCATGAACACGGTTATATATATATATATATATATATGTAGATGTAGATGGTAAATCATATATATATATATGTATATGTATGTAAATACATCTACATATATATGTAAATACATCTACAGATATATGTAAATAAATCTACATATATATGTAGATTGTAAATCGTGAACACGGTTATATATATATATATATGTGTGTGTGTGTGTATAAATCTTTATATCTAATTTATTATTCTGTTGGTGTGAAAAAAACTCAGATTGTACAATTTTCAAATTGATATCTGGAAAGAAATTTCTGTAAAAAATGAAAAGACGAAAAACACGTGCTACTTGTAAATAATCAAGCACATATATGTTAAGTCAAAAAAAAAACATCGATAGAATTACCTAAGCTAATACGTAATAAAGTACTCAATACATGAGATAGACCTGATATTATAAAAATGATTCCTACATAGCCAAGAGCGAGTTTACCTAGGTTTCACCAAATTGCTGAAGAGCCGTTTGGTGAAACCTAGGTAAACTCGCTCTTGGCCATGTAGTAATTATTTTTATATATATATATATATATATATATATATATATATATATATATATATATATATATATATATATAGGGAGGTGGGGGAATAAAAACGGATTTCATTACCTATTATTTATTAAATACTAAACAGCATATGTATGTGCGTATGTAAGTGTTTAAGTTAGTATTTGTGAATTTACGTTTCTGCTGGTGTGTGTGTGTGTGTGTGTGTGTGTGTGTGTGTGTGTGTGTGTGTGTGTGTGTTCGCGTACGATACCTAGCCAAAAAACATTTAGATCTTTACGCCATTCGTTTAATTTTACGGATGTCATTTGATTTGGAGGGCTGCGTTGTTCGGCGGGAAAAATAGATCGTCTGTTATTTTTATTTCATTTCCTATTTTATTTGTTCATGGGGGTTTCTTTGTTTGCTTGCTTGCTTACTTCAGCAGTAGATATTAGAAACTTTACTCTTGACCTGTTTTCTCAGCCTCAAACAGATTTACAGTTTCAAATTCAGAAAGCGACGTAAAACTTAAAAAGAGCTGAAAGGAAAAAAATTGTCTCATAAAAAATAAACATGGCTGCCGACTAAAATAACAAAGCGACCAGTTAACCAAATTTGTTTTAAAGATTGTGTTTTTTAATTAGTTATTGCCCGTGAAAAAATTCACGGATATATTTGAATTGCAATGAGAGGTTTTAAAAAAAGACCCTAAATAATGTATTATATGAATATGTATGTATTTTTTTAATTTGCATTGCACTTAACTTGAAGAATAGAGTCTTGTTTGTTACAATATGATTCTGTTGTTATTTTAACGCAACAGAATTTTGATACCTCTGAAAAGCATTGCACGTGTTACAATAAGAACGAAATTTAACCCAGTAGCTGAAAATATATATATTTGAATTTCTATTAGATCTTTCGGAAATGTAACTAAAAAAAATGATAAAATACAGCCTGGTTTATTTAAAATTGAAAAATATTTAGTAAAATTTGTCTGAAAAAAAATAATCAAATACTAGATTAATTTTCTCTTTGTTTTCATTACTTGTCATATACATATATACATCGTGTCCGATAGACTGCCGTGCTGATGAGGCTTAGAATACTCTGACTCTATCTCCTGCAGATTAGTCAGACACCCATCACCACAAAAAAGAAAGGTGTCCTTGGTATAACATTAAATTGCATCTGATGGTGAGGCTCCAATTCTGGTGATCTGGGGGAAATAGAGGATCCTTTCATTGCCATTACTCTCTGGCTCACTCTTATCCAGAATTGTTTCCTTTGGTTTCTTTGTTTAAAGGCATATCAACCTTCGAGGGTATTTAATGCTATCCTTATAGAATGACAATAGTGATACAATTAAACCTATAGCTAGGGGTGATAAGGAGGTTTATACGAGGATCATTAAATAAGTTTCCAGACTTTTTTCGTATGGGCACTTTTATTGAAACTCTAGTCCCCTTCGAAGTAATCTCCTCCGGCTGCAATGCACTTGTTGTACCCTTCCAACAACTTCTGGAACGCCCCATGGAAGTCCTCCTGTGTGAGCGTGTCAATGACCTTCGTCATAACCTCTTTCATCTCCTTAATTGTCTCATAACGACAGCCTCTGCGCTTAGGGAATAACCAAAAGTCACAGGGAGCAAGGTGTAGACTATAGGGAGGCTGGGAAACTGTCTTGATGCCCATCTTGGTCAAATAGTCTGTGACAAAGATGGAGTTGTGGACTGGTGCATTGTCCTGGTGGAAATGCCACTGAACCAATTTGAAGAGTGCTGGCCGCTTCCGACAGAATCACTTCCTGAACTCCCTTAAAACCTCAACATAGTAACCCTAACCCTAACCCTTTGGCCAATCAGCTGTGGTGTATTGACTTCCTTACTCCTCCCACACCTCTCATCATCCCTCACAGACTCCCTGCCTTCCTAGAATCTCTTATGCCACTCAAAAACTGATGCTCGATTCATGCAAGATGTTCCAAAAGCAGTCTGAAGCTTTCCATACGTTTCTGTGGAATTTTTTCCAAGTTTTTGCATATCGTTCCTCTAAAGTGTCAGATTGCATTCCTGGGATTCACCAGCTGTGACAATCAGGCTTTAGTAGGGTGTATTCAAATTCCTGCAGTAGCTGTTCATTTGAACATGAAATCTTAAAAATTTGTCAGTCATCTCATAAGATGTATAGCAATAACATACTGAACTTTCAAGAGTCTACAACAATTTTGAATGTCTGTATAAAAAAAAGTCAGGAAACTTATTGAAAGCATCACGTACCTCTCCGAAATGTTATAAACCGAAAGTGAACATTATAACAAGACAAGCGTTCGAACTCACTAACTGAAGGGATAATCTAACTATTCTTCCCCCAGCTCTTAGTAAATAGTGGGGCAGACCAAGCTCTTTAGGCTACGGCAACTAGTCTATGAATTTCTGCATTCAAAACCAGCTGTACTCCACTAAAAAACTGAGCATGTCTCATATCCCGCCTGTGCCGCATGTGTTGGGTAAATGCCTACATCGAGAAAGATTCGGGAATTTCTGATAGAAATGAAAAAGAAAATCGTAATCAACGTTTTGATTTTAGTGTAGACTTATTCAAAGAAGGTTTACCGTACAATTCTTTTGGGAGGGTGTCCACGTGGTGTAATAGTTAAAGCGATACACTGCGGAATCGTAGTAAGCGAGTTCGTACTCCAGTCGCGCTATTAAGTTCACTTTCAGGCAAATACCCTTAGTAAAAGTATGAACCCCCTTATCCTCTCTGCTATGGGTTGAATAATACCACTACTGTTCTTCCAGGAGAATGGCTTTGGCATTGAATAACCAACAAAGGTTAATATGCCATTAAACAAAGAAACCAAACCGTACCAAACAATTCCTTTGGGATGGAGAGAGATTGCGAAAGGAAAGTAATCAAAGTACCAGAATAAAGACAAAATGACTAACACAATAAGGCTTTTAAACAATACCACTCATGAATAATGGTCCATGGTTTCTTTGTTTAATGGCATATCAACCTTTGTGGGTTATTTAATGCCATATCAACCTTTTGGGATTATTTAATGCTAAATATATCCTTGTAAAAGAAACGTAGTGATAATATTTAGCCCAAAGCTAATGGGATAAGGAGGTTCATGCCTTTCCCAAGTGAACGTCGTTGTGTGATTGGAGTTCGAACTCGCTTGCTACGATGTCGTAGTCCAGCACTTTAGATATTACGCCACGGGGACCCCCCCTACTAGAGCAGCAGCACCTATTACATTCGTATGTATGGGACATATAGTTTATTTTAAAATTATTCATGTTCGATAGACTGTTGGCATAAAAAATCTTAAGAAACAATAACATAAAAATGAAAATAGGAACAAACAATGAACGCTATTCTCTAACCTCTTGGCATAGAATATCCCTAGAAAGGTCCACACACTTTTAAATCAACCAATAAATCAAACAGAATGAAGAACGACCCCCACAGGTTTGAAACATAAATCTTTAAAAAAGGGCTGATTAGATCCCATTCAAATTTCTAATTTTAAAGAATGAATAATATTTGCCATTTTGTTTTGTTGAATCACATTATTGTTTCTGTCAAAAGACTTTCTTTTCACCGCTGTGAGTCAAGAAGTTGTGTCAAAGAACAAGTGACTTGTTCAAAGAGAATTTTATTGCTTCGAAATTGACTTAAGAGATTAGCTCTTCGGTTGGAGTCGCCATTGATATATATATATAGCGGAAACGTGTGTGAATGATTGAATAAAACACCGGTCTACAAGTTCAATTTTATTTCTTTTACTTGAGTGAAAAGTTTATCGGAAAGCAAAAGTTTCAAAGTCTTTTCGTATAAGACATGATATTAGAGAATAAGTATTCTTCAATATTTACATTACAAAGAAGAAAAGTTCATAGATTCAAAGTAGCAGTTTTCATTGTTTAAATCTACTTGATATAGTGTGTGTGTGTGTGTGTGTGTGTGTGTGTGTGTGTGTGTGTGTGTGTGTGTGTGTGTGTGTGTGTGAAATATCTCTTTGTGAATATAACACTATGTAAAAGAGAAAGTATATTCGTCCGCTAATATGTAAGCGGAGGAAGCTAAAACTTTATCGGCAGGGAAAGATTGTTATATTAGTTCTAGCATGTCTAAATAAACAAGGTTTTCATTCAATTTAAAATAATTAAGTGGTGTTGAAATGAACGAACAGAATGATAGATTTTTACTTAAAAGAGATAAAGTCTAAAGTTCTGAGAAGATTTACTGAATGAATCTATAAATTTACCGAAGACTTATCTATTTCATCGATAATCTATAAGACTGAACTAGGCTCGACATCAGAAAAAAATGTTGATGATTTATCTCTTATTCAAATTCGTTAAAAATGTACGTGTAACAATCTAGGTAGGAAAAGATTTCTTAAATTATTTTAGTGTTGCGTTCTCGTTAGTGAACGCTTGTAATATTAAATAAAGAACAAACCACGATATGAGAGGAAATAGAGATATATTCTCAGGAAAAAGTATATACAACAGAGAGACTATTAGTAGACAAGAACATAGGATTAGTGAACGCTTGTAATATTAAATAAAGGACAAACCACGATATGAGAGGAAATAGAGATATATTCTCAGGAAAAAGTATATACAACAGAGAGACTATTAGTAGACAAGAACATAGGATTAGTGAACGCTTGTAATATTAAATAAAGGACAAACCACGATATGAGAGGAAATAGAGATATATTCTCAGGAAAAAGTATATACAACAGAGAGACTATTAGTAGACAAGAACATAGGATTAGTGAACGCTTGTAATATTAAATAAAGGACAAACCACGATATGAGAGGAAATAGAGATATATTTTCAGGAAAAAGTACATACAATAGAGAGACTATTAGTAGACAAGAACATAGGATGAGTGAACGCTTGTAATATTAAATAAAGGACAAACCACGATATGAGAGGAAATAGAGATATATTCTCAGGAAAAAGTATATACAACAGAGAGACTATTAGTAGACAAGAACATAGAATTAGTGAACGCTTGTAATATTAAATAAAGAACAAACCACGATATGAGAGGAAATAGAGATATATTCTCAGGGAAAAGTATATACAACAGAGAGACTATTAGTAGACAAGAACATAGGATTAGTGAACGCTTGTAATATTAAATAAAGGACAAACCACGGTATGAGAAGAAATAGAGATATATTCTCAGGAAAAAGTATATACAACAGAGAGACTATTAGTAGACAAGAACATAGGATTAGTGAACGCTTGTAATATTAAATAAAGGACAAACCACGATATGAGAGGAAATAGAGATATATTCTCAGGAAAAAGTATATACAATAGAGAGACTATTAATAGACAAGAACATAGGATTAGTGAATACAGAATAAAGATATAGTCCAATGATAGTATTGGCTTCCGTTATTACGGTAGCAAGTAAGGTGATCTAGTGCGATCTCCAGTCTCCAACGCTCTAATACTATTCCTATAAGAAGATGCTCTTCACCTTCTAGTCTGCCCTGGTATTAGTAGCTACTGCTATATAAGGCAGATGGACTAGTTCATTGTGTGGAGAAAGTTGGGTGATACCCAACATTTAGGTTTTGATCCTTCAAAATTTTTCGCAGCAAATCAAACATTGTCGTCTACGAAATCTCAAAAAGAGTACGAAGCGCTGATTGATCAATTAATGTAAAAATAATGATACAAAAAATTACATCTCGAACCTATTTTTAGTACAAAATTTAACACCTTTTGATTAACTTGAACGCTTTAAGTTCCTGGCCTGACTTAACTTTAAAAAAAAACGCATCCACATGCACAAACATACACCAACACCCATATACACACACATACTTACAGCCACACATAAACGAAATCTTAACGGCTTTTTGTCTGTATTTTGTCGCAGTTTCGATTTTCAATTTCATTCCATCTTCTTAACTGCCTGATGAATGTTGTTATAAACTTCAAGAAACCTTAGGTTGCAGAACAATATTTTCCATGGATGAAATATATATATATATATATATATATATATATATATATATATAATATATATTTATTTATTATCATTATTATTATAATAGCACTATCATAGATATTGAGCACTCTCCAGATTATATTGCACTTGGTTCGACACATAACCACATAGTGATTTACTCACGACCAACACTCTCATAATATATATATATATATATATATATATATATAAATTGATAAACCTCCCATCATTCGTTCTTCCAAAACAGGGTTCCTCAGCCTTGGTGAGGCAACTAGTCTAGGAGAAGGAAAACTCGGAATTCAAACCTGTTAAACTCTGCTTAAGAATTGACCTTGTGTCATATCCTGCTCGAGCGGGGGTGTTGGTAAATATGATAATTAGTTATTTCACAGAGTCTAATTTGTCTATTCACGAGATCACGTCTGTATTCCAAAGTGCTGTTATATTTTTGACGTGATCTCGTGGACAGACAAATTACACTCTGTGAAATAACTAATTATGGGATGTTTATCAACCAATTCCCGCCGAATACCGTAATATCAATACGGCAATTCGAAAGGATTAACAAAAAAATATGTTGACAAAAATGTCTATTATGTTCAATCAAATATGTATCAATGAAGAAATGCTGCCAATATACACACATATATATATATATATATATATATATATATATATATATACAGTGTGTGTGTGCGTGTAAATGTGTATGTATGTGTGTATGTGTTAGGTAAGAGAGACGTTCAAGTAGTTCTTAGTCTCACTCAGAAAAGAGAGGGCTCACTGAACATTTCTGTTGTGGCAAAACACTTCCACTTCTTACAGAACAAGAAAAGCTACTTCAGATTTTTTTTTCTCTAGTTTTATAAGTGATAGTGCGTTGCTACAACAAAAATGTTCAGCTATGGTTCTCTTTTCTGGGTGCGGCTAAAAACCTTTCGATCGACCCCCGTATGAATGGAAAGTAGTCGGCCATTTCCTATAAACGGAATAATGAGTTATCAATGGCAAGGTTGATGTGATCACTTTTAAAATATTCCCATTGGGGCCTAAAATAATTACCTCGGGTCCCTCGACTTTTCAAGGCAACTGCCAAATCGTCTTTGACGAATATCCAGAGCTACATCGTCACATTCTATTTAATCTCATCAATAGCGTTTCAATGGTGATTTTGGTTTGGTTGGGTTGGGTTGGGTTTTATGGCATATCAACCATTGTCGGTTATTTAATGCCAAATCCTATTTATACATATATATTAAATATATATGATTTGATCTAGAAAGGTTTTATGGCATATCAACCATGGTAGGTTATTTAATGCCAAATCTTTTGTATACATATATATTAAATGTATGTAATTTGAATTAGTTAGGTTTTATGGCATATCAACTATTGTAGGTTATCTAATGCCAAATCCTCTTCATTCATATATAATGATATATATGATTTGATTTGGTTGGGTTTTTTGGTATATCAACCATTGTAGGTTATTTAGTGCCAAATACATTTCTATACATATAAACAGTTCTATTTCAAACAATTCAGTTTATTATAAGTACACAGTTTAAATCTCAAAAGCGGTTCTATTTCAAAGTTAAGTTTTCTGTTTGACCTATAGATAGGACCCTATTAGGTGTTACCATTCCGGGTCACAGTGGACCGGAAAGCAATGGCAATGAAGGGGTTCACTGTATTCCCCACAATCAGATTGTTTAGTGTCATATCCAGGACACTCGTTTTAGGGGTGGGGTCTTATCCCTCTGCAGAGATACAGTCGGTGTATTCTACAGCCCCATCCAACTGGGTCATAGTGATTTTAACTTTATGAAAAAACAGATAAAATTCCTAGGAAGCCAAATATGGACTATATTAAAGAGACATATTTGAGATATGTTATAGTTCTCACTCGGTCCTCGTAAATTCGACAATCAAACCGTAAATAGACATCATAAAGGAGGCGCGAGTAACATTACGGTTATCATTGAAAGAAATAGAATCGATGACCTGAGTTCAAATCCTGGTCAAGGTCGTTTGCGTTTTAAATTGCACTAATCCTCTAGGGAAAGGCATGAATCTAAATGTTCTTCCCCAAGCTTTGGTTAAATATTGGTTAAATCTAACACACAGTTGTAGGACTCTGCTGATCATTTCCAATGGTTCAGTCGGTGAGGTTCTGTCGAAATTATAGAATCGCCTCAAATATAGCAACATCTTGTTCAAAGAAAAGAACGCAAATGAGGAAGAATAATACATACTACACTCTAGTCCAAACAAGAAAGCAGAGTGTCATGGATAAGTCATTAAACTGCATCCGGTGGTCTGCATACAGCTCCGGTGACTATGGATCACCTCTTTATTACCATTACTTCCAGGTCCACTCTTATACAGCATAATAGTACTAGTTAAATTTCCATCCATTGGTTCAACAAATCTATTTGGCATAATGGTTAGAGTGTTTGCCAAAGGCCCGATAGACCTGGGTTCAATCTCAGGTCGTTTTTATACCAAAGACTCAAAAAATGGTACTTCATGCTACCTTGCTTAACACTCATCATTATAAGGGTAAAGTGAAGCAATCCAGGGAAAGGAGTAGCGCCCTCCCCTACACCGTGGTGTAGTAGCTATCGATAAGGGAACCTTCGAGTCACCCTCGACTACGGTCGCAAACTTTGCTTACTTTTAATATGGTTTTGAACTTTTTATAGGAACTAATAATGCTATAAAGTTAACATTGAAAACATAGATAATGAGTCCGACGCTTATATATATATAAGTAAAGTTAGCGACCGTAGTCGGGGGCGACTTGAAGGCTTCCCGGGGCCTGTTCTGGACTTCGGTCCGGAGCGTGGCTCTGCAAAAGGAACAATGGCAGACTTGGGGCCTTTGATTAAGCACCTAGTTTCGACTAGGCTACCTTCGGGTGGGCGAGCTGCATTTTTGTCTCCTTTGTCCCCCTTGGACGGCACTAGACCATGCGTCTAGTTTAAGCCGCAAACTGGCATACGTGCCCGGACCCACATTTGGGTTCGTGAAACTGCTTGCCTCATCAGGCTCACATTGCACTAAGTGAGCCGATGAGCAGCACTGACAAGCAGGGTTCGAGTCTCGGCTCGTTCCCGACCTTCCCCTCCCCTTTATCCCCACTTTAATCGGCCTTCGGGCTTTTGACCTTGTGTCAAGTCGTGTCTGGTGGGAGGCAGCGACAAATACTCGGCGACTTGAAGGCTCCCTTTTCAATAGCTACTATACCGAGGTGTAAAGGAGGGCGCTACTCCTTTCTCTGGATTGTTCCACTTTACCCTTGATACGTGTGTTAAGCAAGGAGGTATCGAGTATCATTTTTAAAGTCTTTGGTATGACGTTACCTGGGATTGAACCCTGGTCTCCCGGACCATTGGCGAACACCCTACCCACTAGGCCAACACGAAATTCATTAAATAATTATGTAAAAAGCAAAATACATTTAAGGAGGTTCCAGAAATGTAAACTCTGCATTGTTTGGAATTAGTTGATAGCAAAAATCATTTTAATCGGACAAAAATACTTGTTTTGAGGTTATTCAAAATGGCGCCAAATCAAACAGAATGCCCCAAGGCTGAAACAAAGGTCCGTCATAAAATTTTTGGTGGCTGAGATGTGCAAACTATGAGAAATTTACAGTAGAATGTGTCATATTTAGGGCAACAATTGTGGTTGGGGTCTTACCCCTCTGCAGAGATGTAGAGGGGTATTCTGCACCCCCAGCCGACTCGTCTCTTTTTTATGGGTAAACATGTTTTCCGTTATATCTAAAAATGATTTTGAACTACATAATTGAGGTATCAAGTACCACAACCTTTTACTGCTTTCTTTAACATTTGATGCAAACACAAACATGAAACGCTTATTATTATTATTATTATTATTCGGGTTTCTTTTTCTCATTTAATGTTTTTCAGTCATTTTCTTTGTTTTTTCTTCTTAATTTTTTCAATTTTCTTCTTCTTCTTCTTCTTCTTCTTCTTCTTCTATATTTTTTTGCTCCACTTACCCTTGATCTGTACCTTATAATGCAAGGAGGCATCAAAAGTCATTTTAAGTGTTTTTGGTATGACTCGACCTGAGATTGGACCCTGGTCTCAAACTATTATACCAGTATGATCATCATCATCATCATCATGTCGTGCCGCTAGCACGGATATCCCTGACCCTCTCTCGCCACTTCTCCCTATCACTCATCGCCTCTGGCAGGTCTTCAGGGCTACATCCCGTATCCGCACAGAGCAGCTGTATGTATGTTCGAGCTAGTCGTCCTGCTTTTGCTTGGCCATATGCGGGGGTCCATAGGAGTACGTCACTGATGAGCTCGTCCTTGCTTCTCCAGCAGTGTCCTGCATGTCTGGTTCGTCTAACTTGGATAGTTTTCGTGATGAGAGGCAGGTGGCCGTATAGTTGGTGCCTTGTTGGGTGT
>CAUZXS010001692.1:0-7500 GCA_963585895.1 Sepioteuthis lessoniana | reverse complement strand
TTGGAAAAAAAATGCCACAGAAACGTCTGGAATGCTTCAGACTGCTTTTTGAGCCTCTTGCATGAATCGAGCATCAGTTTCTGAGTGGCATAAGAGATTCAAGGAAGGTAGGGATTATGTGAGGGATGATGAGAGGTGTGGGAGGAGTAAGGAAGTCAGTACACCAGAGTTGATTGGCCAAAGAGTTAGGGTTAGGGTTAGAGTTACTATGTTGAGGTTTTAAGGGGGTTCAGGAGAGATTCCTTGGGAAGAGGCCAGCAATCTTCAAATCAGGTCAGTGGCATTTCCACCAGGACAATGCACCAGTCCACAACTCCATCCTTGTCACAGACTATTTGACCAAGATGGGCATCAAGACAGTTCGTCACCCTCCTTATAGTCCAGCCCTTGCTCTCTGTGACTTTTGGTTATTCACTAAGCTCAGAGGCTGTCGTTATGAGACAATTGAGGAGATGAAAGAGGCTGTGGCGAAGATCATTGGCACACTAACGCAAAAGGAATTCCCAGGGGCCTTCCAGAAGTTGTTGGAACGGTACAACAAGTGCATTGCAGTCGGAGGAGATTATTTCGAAGGGGACTGGAATTTCATGGGTGAACTATCAATAAAAGTGCCCATACGAAAAAAGTCTGGAAATTTATTTAATGATCCTCGTATATTCAACAAGCTTTTACTAAAAAGACGATTTCTACTAAAGAAATATTTTCCTTCAACTTTGTCACTTAGAATGATAAATTTAAGTTTTGTTGAACTTTCAAAATATAGTGTAACAGTGTTTGTAGAATTGTTGGCAGTCGAATAAAATTTTAGGTGCTGAAGAAGGTGTCAAACGAATTTGTCACTTGGACCCGGTAACAAAGAAAAGACAACTCTGTTATTTTTTCCCCACGTTTCTTAATTTGTTTATAATTCAAGCCAGCCATTCTTTGCGTGTTTGAAAAATTATATTTCATAGAGAGAAAGTATTTTCTGCTTTTCTGGAAAGTATCGATATGCCTAAAAAATGGCGGTGCGGATGCCCCGAGGCGTAGTAGGTAACGTTATAAGCAAGTTTTAAATCCTGCCATGCGATTTCTTGATTTGATTGGTTTGGTTTCATGGCATATCTACCATTTAAGGTTATTCAATGCCAAAGTCTCCTTACACATATATATAAAAGATTAAGGACTTCTTCTGGAGCATGTTCGTGCTAGTCACACTGCCGCCCACAGTCATCTGCAATAAGGAAGGGTTACACATTTGCTATGCTTTTTCGAAAACATAGCAGAAACAGTTTTAAATGATTTTTTTACAAGCCACTGTTATTGCGATGTCTCAGTGACTGTGTCAGTGTCCTAGCACCAGATATATAAAGATCAGTTAAAGACACTTGGATAACTGCAAATAATGTTCATTCAATAAACTGATATGCTAAGTCACCAGTTCATTTTTTGATTGTTCTCTTAGGGTATATCTGTTAGAGAGATACCATCTACCTCTACCTCTTCCTTTCCTTTACAAGCCGCATACAGTTCTGTCGTGAGGACTAAACTCAGAAACTTGCCCAGTCGGCTGAGGCTGCAGAATACACAGACTGCTTTTCTGCAGAGGGGTAAGACCCACCCCAACGAGTGTCCTGTATATGACACTAAATAATTTGATAGTGAGGTTCCAGTAATGCTGGAGCTTTGGGGGATGCAGAGTACCCCTTCATTGCCATCGCTCCCAGGTCCACTCAGACCCAGAGTGGTAGCACCTGATAGAGACCTATCTATGTGTCAAATAGAACTAAATTGCGTACTTACACTAAACTGAATTGTTTAAAATGGAACTGTTTTTGGCATTAAAACTGTACTTACGCTAAACTGAATTGTTTGAATTAGAACTGTTTGACTAAACTAAATAGCTTGATATAGAAATGTTTTTGACAATTAAACTGTGTACTTATGCTAAACTGCAATGTTTAAAATAGAACTGTTTATTTGTATGAAAATGGATTTGGCATTAAATAGCCTACAAAGGTTGATATGCCATAAAACCCAAAGAAACAAATAAACTCGGAAACATCTCTGGTCGAGAAGAGTGAACGCTAAAAACATGTTTGTCTGCACGTCTTATTTTATTTCTTTTTAGCTTTTTTTACTTTTCTTTTCTCACATATAAGCCGGTTACATTAGAGAGGTGGTTTCTGTATGGAAATACTGGAGCATTGCGAAGATAAAGCTGGATTTATGGAGTTTGTAATTTTCTCTGAGGAGCCGGCTATAAGTTGCAGAAAATTACAAGTTTTTCTCTATAAAACTGTGTATCTACAAAACTGTGTTAGTATCCTAAATATTTTTCAGTTCCCTCGGCTGGGATTGGAGAATACACCGAGTACATCTCTGCTGAAGGGTAACCCCCCCTCCCAACGTGTGTCCCGGATATGACACAAGGCAATGCTCAAGATAAACCTAGATGAAATATTACATTATATGAAAACAATATTAAAGAGAAAAAATATCAATCACAGATTGATTGGAGTAAAATCATTTGACTAACTTGTCGGCTGGGGCTGTAGAATACACCAACTGCACCTCTACTGAAGGGTAAGACCCCCCCACCCAATCAGTGTCCTGGGTATGACACAAAATCATCTGATGGTGAGGCTGCAGTCTAGGAGCTTAGGGGAATGTGGAGTACTTCTTTATAGCCATTACTCCGAGGTCCACTCCAACCCGGATTGTCTGTACTTGTTAGTGTCCCATCTATTGGTAAAATAAAACAGTTCAATCGTTTACAAATGATCATTATTTTAATCATTAAGGGTTTTCGAACTAATGTCTTCATGAAGACAATAGTCCGAAAACCCTTAATGATAAAAATCAACAAGCTTCGTTTCAGAAATTTAGACAAGTAATTTCGAGTTCGTAGTTTAGCACTTTAGCCATTACGCTCCTGATCTCCCACCAATCTAATTTGATTTTATCTTTTAATTACAATTTAACATTAATGGAATAACAATGATTATTATTATTCATTTGAAACCATTCAGCTAGGTGCAATGTATTTACATTACATAGGAATACTTGATAAATAACGCCCAATCGGCCGCGGCTGTAGAATACACCGACTGCTTCTCTGCAGAGGGGTAAGACTCCCCCAACGAGTGTTCTGTATATGACACTAAACAATCTTACCCTAGTCGGCTGTGGCTGTAGAATACACCGACTGCTTCTCTGCAGAGGGGTAAGACCCCCCTAAAATGAGTGTCCAGGATATGACACTAAACAATTTGATGGTGAGGTTCCAGTAATGCTGGAGCTTTGAATGCAGAGTGCATCTTTATTACCAGTGCTCCCGGGTCCACTCTGACCCGGAGTGGTAACACCTGATAAGAGTCTTATCTATGGGTTAAATATAACTAAACCGTGGTTTGTGTTTATTGTTTTTTGCATTTAAACTGCGTATTTATACTAAACTGAATTGTTCGAAATATAACTGCAAAGACTCAAAAAATGATATTTGATGCCTCCTTGCTTAACACAGTATTAAAAGGTATGGAGCAAAGGTAAGTTCAGCAATCCAGGGAAAAGAGTAGCGCCCTCCCCTATATCTCAGGGTAAAGTAAAGTAAAGTTGGCGACTGTAGTCAAGGGTGATGCGAAGGCTCTCTTTTCGATAGCTCCTAAACTATTCCATTCCCTGGATTGCCCCACTTTACCCTTGATCCGTACCTTATAATGCTGAGTGTTAAGCAAGGAGGCATCAAGAACCATTTTTTGAGTCTTTGGTATAACTCGACCTGGGACTGAACCCAGGTCTCCCAGGCCATTGGCGAACACTCTAACCATCATGCCAATGACCTCGGTGTACTATTTTTTTTTCATCATACAACGTGTGGAAGCACGTGCGATACCCTAGCCTCATCAGCCGCCATCCAGGGTGATAACACAGTTTCGGTAGCTCAAGGCGGGCTACTCGGTGTACTATATGTTAAATAGGGAGCTTTCGGTTCGCCCTCGACTACGGTCAGCCAACTTACAAGATATACATATATGTAAACAGGATTTAGCATTGAATAACCCACAAAGGTCACTTATCTTCATTATGCCGCAGTCTGGATGGTCTCCACCTTACCTCAGATTTCCGAGTCTTCCAGTCCCTTTACCAAGCTTTCGGGGATTGTTCTGAGCACACCACTTAACTATTGATATCACTGTCACTTTCATATTCTAGCCGAGATTAGGTGATATGTTTGTATATCAAAATCCCAAAGAACTTTGCGTGTCTCATTTTCCTGGACGGATTCCGGGAGGTGCATATACCATTAGTTACTATGGTCAACTGTAAACTTCTTGCTCAATTCCCAGTGAATCACCCTCTCCACCCATTCGTGTCTAGTCTTATACTCTTTTTGTGCAAATTCGCTGCATTCACTCATTATATGATTGATCGTTTCGTCTCTGTTACCACATATTTGCTATTTTGTTGCGTCTTATATATTTTTGCTTTAACATAGTTAGTCCTTATGGCGTTGTTTTGAGCCGCTATTAGAAAAGATTCAGTTTCTCTCTTAAGGTTTCCCTTTCTTAACCATATCATTATTATTTTACTTCTTGAGAATTTTTCACATCAGCGTTAGCTGAGAGTATTTCACTGGAGTTTGAGTGACAGCAAGTGTCCTCAAGTCTCCAGGACTCCTCTCAGTATTCTAGCCTATCTCAATAATGCTGTAGTTTGGATGGTCCCCACTCGTCTTCTTTTTTCCAAGTCCTCCAGTCCTTGTACCAATCCTTTGGTGACGGTGCAAAGAACACCATTTATAACTGATATCACCGTCACTTTCATGTTCCACCGTTTTTGTTTTTTTTCAATTCTCTAGCAAGGTCCCGGTACTTATTCTTCTTTTTGCTTTCTTTCACTTTTACTCTCTGGTCCGCTGGGACAGCAAAGTCCACAATTCTGCAAGGTTTCTTTTTGTTGTTGTTGTTCATTATTATAAGGTCTGGTCGTCTGGCCGAGATTAGGTGATCTGTTTGTACCTCAAAATTCCTGAGAACTTTGTGTGGCTCATTCTCCAGGACAGATTCCTAGTAGTGCATATACTTTTTTTCGTACGATCAAATTTAGATCTCTTGCACAATTTCCAGTGGATCACCTTGCCCACCCAATCGTGTCTAGTCTTATACTCTTTCTGTACTAATTTGCTGCATTTGCTAATTATGTGAATAATTTTTTCGTCTCTATCATCACATAACCTACATTTGCTATTATGTTGCGTCTTATCAATTCTCACTTTGATATGATTGGTTCTTACGGCGTTGTTTTCTGCTGCTATTAGGAGAGATTCTGTTTCTCTCTTAATGTTTCCTATACTTAGCCACGCCCAGGTTTTCTCGTGTGAGATTTTGCTTATTAGTCGTTTAAAAGGCCCACAGAGTTTTTTTCCTTCTCATTTTTTGTTTTCTAGTTATTGTCATTCTGTTGGTTGCTGTTTTGTTGCGTCTTATCTATTCTTACTTTGAGATGGTTGGTCCTTATTATTATCATTATTATTATGGCTAGCATAACTCAAAAGATAAACAGAAAAGGGAATATTTTCATGAAAAATAAAAGCGACGCTCTATGGATTAACAAGCATAAAAAATAAATAAGAGAACATTCATGTTAGTACAGTGGTTGTCGACCCAATGAGATAAACCATTGAGTCAATTCAAATCCTTTCTGGTGTATTAAGAAAGAAAGAAAGAAAGAAAGAAAGAAAGAAAGAAAGAAAGAAAGAAAGAAAGAAAGAATATTTGAAAAAGCAGAAAAGCAAAGAAAGAAGAAATAGAAAGAAAGAAAGAAAGAAAGAAAGAAAGAAAGAAAGAAAGAAAGAAAGAAAGAAAGAAAGAAAGAAAGAAAGAAAGAAAGAATATTTGAAAAGGCAGAAAAGCAAAGAAAGAAGAAATAGTAATGAGAAAAGAAAGAAAGAAAGAAAGAAAGAAAGAAAGAAAGAAAGAAAGAAAGAAAGAATATCTGAAAAGGCGGAAAAGCAAAGAAAGAAGAAATAGTAATGAGAAAAGAAAGAAAGAAAGAAAGAAAGAAAGAAAGAAAGAAAGAAAGAACAAGAGGCAAAAAAGGATTAAGAATGAGAGACGAAACCGAATAAAATATGAAAAATAGAGTTGAAAAGCCAAACAAACAAACAAAAAAATCAAGAGATGAAAATAAAGGAGCCACTTTTAAATAAAAAAAAAACTGATGATAATGCCGTTTTGTACCTCATGGTATTCACGCATGACTATCAAGTATTCGTGTCATGAACGGTTTGTCAACTATTAAATATCTAAAAAAAATCTTGTGAATTTGTAAGCATTTGAAATAATCCTCCTCCTTGTGTATATATATATATATATATATATATATATATATGTGTGTGTGTGTGTGTGTGTGTGTGTGTGTGTGTGCGTGCGCGCGCGCACACAGCGGCAATTATTTGTGGGGTATTTTGTCAGATTTTTTCTGATTTTGAAAGAAAGAAAACAGCAAAAAGGTGAATAGAATTAGAAAAGAAAGAAAGAAAGAAAGAAAAATATTATTGAGAAAGAAAGAAATATTATTGAGAAAGAAAGAAAGAAAGAAAGAAAGAAAGAAAGAAAAATATCATTGAGAAAGAAAGAAATATTACTGAGAAAGAAAGAAGAACAAAGACTACTCGAAAAGAAAAAAAGAAAGAATATTGATAATTTATAGCTTTTATCTGATTTCATTAGTATATACGTTTATATATATATATATATATATATATATATATATATATATATATATATATACACAAATTATCATTAAGGGTTTTCGGACTATTGTCTTCATCTTTATACACAACGTTTCGGCCGATATGTCCTGCGGTTTTCTTCAGGTGTTTGTCGAACTCGTGAACCTACACGGAACTTCGAACTAGTTTATTTAATCCACGGAGGTCGCCGGTTCTGATTCCGTTAGCCGTAACCGGATACAAGTGATAAGTATTCCTGTATTGTTATTCGCCTGCAGTCAGGATTGAACCTGCAACCTCCAGATGATTTACCCCTTAGAAGCTTAGGGAACCAACGCCTATAACCGTTACGCTATGTGTCCTGTTGGATAAAAGCATCAAGCTTCATCTCACAAATTATCCTATAAGTTTTCATACATCGCAAAAAAAAAACAATAACTTTTTCCACCGTGTCCGGTTTGATGTTTTTTCCATGTTTTCTGTTAAATTCAATTGAAACTATGCAACTGTTTCCTGATTCATCCCTCTGTATGTTTTTAACTCGTAGCTCTTTATTCAAAAGGAGTTATTCGGATATCTGAAATATAAAAAAAGAAAATGTTAAAAACCATATGCATAAAAACTTATGGGACATATATATATATATATATAGGATCCTATCTGCTGAACTTGGTACGTAGGTGGTAGAAAACAGGTGGCGCTGTTGTAAAAAAAAAAGACATGTCGCAAGGGTGGGGAACGTGGTTAGAGAAAGAAAAATGATTTGAAGAGAAAGTGTCAATGTG